>JAWPHD010009245.1:0-105921 GCA_037043455.1 Cyrtodaria siliqua
ATTATAAATATAGATGATCATTCATGTGTTTTACTTATATTGCCTATTAATGCTGCCTTATTTGTCAGAGATGACAACCTGGTTGGGATATCTTTATTTACACTGTCCCGTTTATTGGGATGACAATAGGGTAAGAGTGAGATTTGGTGCACCCGAGAACATTGTTTAAACACCCCAGTGGCTTATTTTGACACCGACCGGCCCATGGTGATAGCCCCTATTGTCTGCCATTTTATGTTTTTGATGTCATCTCTTTTATTCATCTTTATAGTTGCTTGTTGTTTCTGTGTGTGTTTGTGGTTGACTGTCGTCCTTAAATGCTACATTTCTTGTTCGATTTTTATATCTAAGTGTATATTGTATTCTGAAATCAACATTGACTTTTATTTCAAATCTACACAGGTGAGTTACAAATACATTAAAACAAATCCACCAAGTGGATTTCTTGTAAACTATTAAACTGTGTACGGGGTAATACTAGCTCTTGAAAATTATGTATTAGATAGACATAGATATAAAAATCGAACAGGAAAGGCAGCCTTAAGGACGACAGACAACCACAAACACACACAGAAACAAAGAACAAATTAGTCTCATCGAATTAGTTTATTTAAACCTCGTGATGGGCGTTGCCAATCGAGGTTTTAAAATAACCAACCAGCTGAGAAAGACTGTTTGGTAGTATGGTGTACTTTGTGCTCCTGTCCGTTCTCTAAATTCTATTTATCCGAAGTAAGAATATGGTAAAGCGCAGCCCCTTTGTCTATCTTTAATTCTACGATTTAATTCAATGCAGCCATCAAAAGCATCTGTAATGATTGTGCCCTTCGACATATTTCCAACTATGTCGTGACGTATGTGCTCCTGTTTTACAAAGGGCTGGCGTGGCGCAGTCGGTAGCGCGGCGGATTTATAACTGGAGGCCACGGGTTTAATCCTCCGTGGTGCCACTGAGTTCCGTCGGTGTGATCTTGGGCAAGACACTTTCCCTTAGCCTTGTCCGTCAGATGGGGACGTAAACCGGGCGGTCCCATGTATCGGTCTATCCTCCGTGCACGTTAAAGAATCATAGAACTCTATTCGATAATAAGAGTAGGGCACGGTTCCCGGAATCCTTTTTTACAAATAGCTCGTGTCATGACTGTCGGTCTAAAACAGAGCTCAATAGCGCTTCTGGATAAACAGTGTCCCGACCCCATTTCATCCCTCTCACCCACTTCACACATACACACCTACCACCCTGACATACCTAATGGCCATACTTCTCAATATCACATAATTTGTTTTGGCGGGGTATACAATATATTTTCAATGAGGAATTCTCTAAAACTTATCCTAATGTACTCATGGTATCTAGCATTACATTATAGTCGGTGGACTTTATAAATGTCTGGCGTGATACATCACCAGTGATATAGTTTTATTAAAGTGTCAATTTGTAAGTACGCTTCCTATTGCTAAGCACTTCGACACAGCACGTACAATTTCAAACATTATTATCTTGACACCAACGAAAATATGCTTATGCGTGAATTTAATATCTCAGTATCGAAACATTGTTTTCAGTACTCGATGGAAGTCAGTATAAAAGTCGAATGGAAAATGTAACTTTCACACAAGTGTGCGTTTAGTGCAGTGTGGTGGCTGTAAAACTTCTCCCAATACTACGAATAAGTAGTGTTATTTTTACTGGTCCTTTGGGATCAAGGAGCCCAATATAAGTGGCCTTGCAAAAACATAAAATCTTGCATTTTAGTTAATGGCCATCTATCAGAGTGTTTTTTCTATTCTCTGAGGCTCACGACAGGGAAATCCACCTCTCCTCATACATTTGTATTCTGTGTTTCGAAATATTGGCTGTACTGGTCAGAACAAATAGAGATATTAAAGGAGTTAAGTAGGAGATACCGAATATGTAATTTCTCAATATGCCGATGATACCTCCCTTATATTACCTCTTCATATAAGAAACATTAATGGTCTCTGAGATTTCAAGGTAGCTGTCACAAATCAATTGATGCCTAAATAGAGTGTATTTGTACAGTAGTGAAAGATAAAAATATCGGACAGGGAAAGCAGCATTCAAGGACGACAGTCAATCACAAAACACAAAAACAAACACGCAAACAAACAAACGAGAAGGCAAAAGTAATAAAAAATGCAAACGACATCACATACACAAAAGGGTTGACAATAGAACTACCGCCTTGGAACGTCCAATGGCAACAAAGGCCACTGGGGGTTTAAACGGGTTCTAGGGTGAACCAAACCTCACACTTACCCTACTGTCATCCCATTAAAACAGGACAGTGTAAATAAAGAAATCCCCGCCATGATCTAATCTCTAACCAACAAGGCAGCATAAATAGGCAATATAAGTAAAACACAAATATGCTCGTGTAAATATAATACAAAAAAAAACAATAGCCTAGAAAGCCACAATGAAGGTACTCAATGACTTGCCAGAAGCCAGAGCAACAAGAGAATAAACCATTAAGGACAAGAAAGATCATAGACAAACATCAAACGCCAACGTCCCATTGGACTTTAGATAGGCGTCATCATAGGGTCCACAGTCTTTCCGGTCATCGTACAATTAAAGAGGAAATCATAGTGGCGCACTGCAAAATGGTCCACCACCAAGCATGCAGTACGTTGCAAAATGATAGGGTCATAACCTCTTTTGATAAACTTTTTAACAAGTTTAACAAAGATAGTATGAAAGTGATCATGACCAAGATTCTTACGAAGTTTATAAATCACATCACCATAGAAGTCAGGTTGTGATAGTCCTTGTCGCAGAAGAGTCCTTAAATTACTTTTATATTTGGAAAGAAGATCAGGGTTACGATAATAACATTTTGCAAAGGTTTTACGAAGTTTATGGTAACGGTAACCCTGATTGTGTAGCGTTTTAGTTATACAAAGATTACGAATATTAAAGTCCTATACTCAAGTACAAGCTCTTGAAAAACGAATAAGCTGAGACAAATACACCTCATAAGAAGTTGCTCGGGGAACGTCCCCATCCAAGTTATTGTCATGGAAAGAGTTTTTAACACAACCGTTATAGTATAATAATAACATTAAGATTGGAAGATCAAGCGATGACTGGACTACCTCTTGGGACTCTAGGATTGTACCTACTGAAACCCCAACTAAGGGAGGTGGGTGCATGAGCTTTCGTCGGACGCTGTGGTTTCAATAGGACCCTATATCTCATTTTTTTTTTATAAAAGATGGTATGATAACGGTATTTTATTTATTAAGGACATAATACAAAGTCATGGACATCTTCTCTTTCTTATCCTATTTATCGAAAAATTTGTTGTACATTCACATTTTTTAGAATTTGAAGGTATGACTACAGCAATACGAGGCTACCTTCAGAAACAAAATTTTGCTCATCTTGCTATCAATTTAGAAAATGTAGGGTCCCCAATAGCATGCGCACAGAAAGGCTGTCGTCCCATTTATGAGATACTTATTAAATCAAATGTTAATCCAACATCTATAGCCAAATGGGGGCATATAGTATAAATATAGATAGAGACTGGAATGACTTATTCAAAATGCCTTCAAATGTACAAAGGATACTAGATTACAATGGTTTCAGGAAAAGATAAACCACAGAATTAATGCTACAAACATTCTTTTGACAAACATGAAGATAAAACATGATAACTCCTGTAGCTTTTGCACAGTGTCTCCAGAAACCATTACACAATTATTTTGGGAACATAAATACATGTTGGGATATTTTAAAGATTACTTCCAATGACAATAATATAATAGTCAAACCGCAATGGACTACAATAGAAATAATATTTGGGTCTAGTGCATATGATAATGTTTTAAATAAATTAATTGTGCGTGCAAAATAATTCATATATAAATGCAAGTTTGATGTAAGATTACCATGGCTCGGAAATTAAATACATATATCAAACTGAAAAAATAAACGCAATTAAACGTTTTGCATTTGATAAATTTGAAAAACCTTGGTTGGCTTAAAAATCCCTACTTAATAATTAGTTTTGTCTTAAATTTTAAGTCACACTGTGCAACACATCTATCATGTTCCTTCTTCTTGTTGTTTTTTGTTTTGTCGTGTTTTTTTTAAAAAAGTAAGTACAATACCAAACAAGCCAGTGCTAGTGAGCGTGAGCTGAGATTTTAGTCAACCAAATACACTCATTAAAACAAACAATAGCTACAGTGCTTATAAGAAGCAAGCTCCTAGAAACTGGCTTAAATCCCAGCGGCATTTTTGCCACTGACCGTTCCAAGGCGGTAGCCCTAAAACCTTTCAACATTGTGTGTAATAACACCATGAGAATATCCCCTTGTGAACCGTGGAACCGGTGAATATTCAAGATTCAAACAGTAATCAACTATTAACAGCTGGCTTTTGTATCCATTATTGACGTATACTACTGTATAACCTCATAAAAGCGTTTAATATTCTATGCCGCTAATAATTTTTGAAAGATATTCATTGTTTATTCTAAATACAGAAACATATGTGAAATAAAATTAATTAACAACTGAAACGGGAGTAAGTCAGTATGATTTAAATGTGTTTCTGTTCAAATGCAAGTTCAAAAGGAAATGAATCATTCAAGGACCACGGTCAAACACAAATGCGTACAGAACAAACAACAACCACACATATAGATATACAACTCGAACAGGAAAAGTAGCATTCAAGTACGACAGTCAACCACAAACAAACACAGAAACAAAGAACAACTACTTACGAAAACGAATAAAAGGCAAAATAAGACATCACAAACATACGAGGGTTGACAATAGGGCTACCGCCTTGGAACGGTCAGTGGCAAAAAAGGCCGCTGGGGGTTAAAACCATGTTCTAGGGGTGCACCAAAACTCAAACGTATCCTACTGTCATCACAATAAAACGGGACAGTGCAGATAAATAATCAATAGCCTAGAAAGCCACAAAGAAGGTACTCAATGACTTTGCAGAAGTCAGAGCAACAAGAGAACAAACCATTGAGGGCACGACAAGACAAGATTGCAGACCAACATTAAACGTCACCGTCCTTTGACGTCATCCTAGGGTCCACAGCCTGTCCGGTCATCGTACAATTAAAGAGGAAAGCATAGTGGCGAACTGTAAATGTGTCCACCACCAAGCATGCAGTGCGTTGCAAAATAATCATAAACTCTTTTGATAAGCCTTTTAACAAGTTTGGTCTTGGAATCCTGGTGTATCTAGATAATTGCCATTATAGAGGCCTTATTGTGTTTCATTAATATAACCGTTCAATTGTAAGTCAATACGGATCAAAGTGCCAGAATCTTCGTACTACATTCGAAGTAGTTCATTCTGGCAAATACAATAGCATTGTCTGACGATTGCATTATATCAATACTGTAAATCCCGTGCTATCGAGCAATTCTGCTTATCTAACCACACCATTGCGAGAATTTGTCACTGTTTCCCAGCATGTGTCCTTATTGTAGACTAATGATTTCTGTAAATAATCACAAGCATAAGATCTCTGTTATGTACTGAATTTCAAAACATTACACAAAAGACCCTGTATCACAAGTTCAAGATTACAGGTTATTGTCTTGTTAATCTGGATTCTGCCAAGATATTGAGTACTTGCTTTGTAGTTTTCGAGGCTTTTTTATATGCATATATACATTATCGTCTGTGTGTTATACTTATGTTGTATACTGAGCAAAATAAGTTAGCACATAAAATGCATGTTATTTCCATAGACGAGATACAGAGCCGTGTATGTTCGGGGTCAATGATCAAGTGACATAAATTTGACAAATAATAATGCTACAAAGTCATTTTATATTTTGTAAATAAAGTCGGTGATAACAATTAAGAAAATATGATGGGGACGTATTTTTATAGGTTATCGAAAATCGTTCTTATTTCAATGAAAAAGGAGGTCATTTTAAAATTACGAAATTTGGAATGTTTTTGTTTGAGAATAACAATCGTCATTTCAGCGATTTTAAAACAATCACAAAATGGGCATTTTTTGTCAAATTTGTTCAAAGCATTACCTTTGTATAATGAAATTAATTGTTTTTAATATTTGGGAGGCAATTCTGATACTTCGCTTAGAAAACAATAAAATAAAAAAATAAATAAATAATCACATCCTTGCCCAGCATTTCTAATACCTTCACAAATTATATCAATGTTCATATCTTTAAGCTATGTCCCTAAAACAGCCTTCTAAACATTTTTGTTCAGTATATCTTAATGCTACCTAGTTTGTCGAGTCTTCTGGATGGCGGGAGGTATACAATACAGGAATAAGTGGGTGGTTTGCCTTCAGCACTAAAACTCGATTGTCATACATCAGTTAAAATGTGCTGAAAATGGCGTTAAACCACAAACAAAGAAAAATAGTGTGTTAGAGTATATAGCCTAGCGGTATTTCTTTTTTTACAGTCCAGTTAACTAAGATGATATTAGGGTAAGAGTTTGGTTGGGTGTACCCTACCCCCAAGTAGCCTTTTTAGTCACGGACCTTTCCAAGTCCGTAACGTTATTGTCAACCATTAATGTTTGTGGTGTCGCATTCTGGTTTCTATTTAGTCTTGTTATTGTTGTTTGTATTGAAGGCTTGTTTATGGTTGACTGTGTTCTGCAATTCCTATTCGACTTGTATACCGACTTTTTGAGGTACTAGAGGTGATGGTGCCGTACTACATTTGGAACAATATAGTCTACATCGATAATAAACTAACAAAATATAACTGTCTGGTCAATTTACGTATCTGATTGCGTATAGTTGCTAATGATATATCTACAACCACCAGTTGATGTCTAGACACATACATAAACATATTGGTTAAACCGATCAATATGTTAGTACTAACGCGCCATTAGGAATCATCGAAACCCACTCATTATGGCGTTGGAGTAGAATACTTCTCGAGCCGCTGCTAGGGGCTTGAGACTTGTTACACCTAATATTACCTCTCATGAACAGACTCAATTAAACAGAGACGCCTACGTTTCTCTCTTGAATCCCGTTTTAGTCGTATTGACATTCTCACTAGCATTCATTTAGTGCTGTGTGGCGGATGTTAAAAGTCGCACCAACTTCGGCTCAGTTGTAGTGTTATATCTGACTGGCCATTTTGGACTATTGAACCCAATCGTTGTGGCATTACAGTGTATCGCTTAGGCCGATGCTTAGGTGCGTGGGAGGTGTTGAGCAGACTCAAAACGAAGGTCTCCTACTTTTTTCTGTTGTTTGTGTTCTTACCTTCTTACTTTCAGTATTTATTAAACTGTATATTTATCGAGCAAGAGCGTTACTTCAGCAATATAGTACAATATTGCTCGTGGAGCAAATGGTATTTTGCTAATTATTGCAGGCAGTATGAAAGTAAAGTGCAAAATATTGATGAACTTACATATACATGCTGCGATTTCCGGTTCACTTGCACCTTTTGTCCTTGCCAAGCTGATGAGAAGGTCAATGTCGCGCTGGAAAAAAAATGTTATGGATAATTTGTATCGAGGCATCTAAGGAGATTTCATACATAATACAAGGCAAAATAGAGATTAATGATCCTATAAAAGACATAGGACTCCAACGTAATAGCATCGTAGATCCGCACTGTTAAACAAACAACAAATTCGATGAATTGCAAAGAGATTTTCAGATAACACTGACTAAATCTGATAGATCTATTCTACAAGTGATAGCTCCTTTTCCAGATCCGTGGCAGACATGATAAAAACGCTGTGTTTGAAATTGTCTCGTCTCTCACTGCTGCGGGTTCGAATCCCACAAGGAGCTCGACTTGTAAGCGAGAATGTGTCAGTTCTTACGGATGTCGGGAGGTATACAGTACTGGTTCTATCCAGGAAAAGTGTGTGGTCTGCCAGACCCACCACTAACAAATCGACCGTAATATATAGCCTAAAATGTGGTGAAAATGACGTAAAACACAATTCAACCAACCAACCATCCAACCTTTCCCAGATATACGCGATAAACAACGTTGATCCTAACGATCTTTTCCTCAACTTTTCTCTTTGTTCTTATGGTGTGTTGATTATAAACTGTTAGTTGACTAAATAGAATATACGATAGGGAAAACGTCGCAGGTGCAGAATATATTGTTGCTGTCAAAAACTATTCTAGCGTCATTCGTCTTTATTCATATTATATAAATGAAGTACTGTCACGCGCATGAACATATAAATCGTCTACTGGAAGACAGTTACAGAATGGTCTAAGATTAGTCTTGAATTCCGTTTCTAATTCTTGTGATGCAAAGTGATGTATATACGTATCGTATGATGCTATTAAGAGGCCCCACGCTGGGCGCCAAATGTCACAAGGCTAGAAAATTTGCAGTGAGACCGGGGCTCGAATCCGCGACCTTCGGTCTACCGTTCCGATGCTCTACCGAATGAGTTAACCGGACAGTCAATGCAACATCAATCTATCTGTTAGATATATATGAACCGTGACATACTCTCCCTACAGATTGAAATTCGTCGAATCATTTGCATGTTTCTCGGAGTTTACTCAGTCACGGTCCCCCGTTGGGCGCCAAATAGTACAGGGCTAAACAATGTGCAGCCAGAACGGGGCTCACACCCGGGACCTTCGGACTACCGTTCCGATGCTCTACCGACTGAGCTAACCGGTCAGACAATGCAACATCAATCTACCTGTTACATATCCATAAACCGTGACACATATATATTGACTGTCAATGAAAACGCACCAGTAGATTATATGGGTGTTACCTTTTATTACTAAAGTATATTATGATAAGAAGTGCATATTTTGAAAATGAAAGATATTCATTTAACAATTGAAAACACTGACTGTCTCTAAATTCCTAAACATGATGTATTGTGTTCAAAAGTAAGTCACTCGGGTAGAAAAACAGTCACACATCTTAGTACCGGGTATGTTCAACCGTTTAACTGTTCCTAGGATATTACGCCAGGCCACACACAGTTAGGCTAGTTTCTAGGTTGGTATATGAATTACAATGCACTGATATAGTATTCATTTCAAGACATAAAATATAATGTTCCGATGGTTTGGAGTCACCATTCCGGTTTAATTCATTTATGGTACTAGAAATAGGATGAACTTTAAAACACTGATCATTCTGTATTTGTTTCAGGGCACTATAAAGTAAAGAATTACAGAGCTACCGTGTATACCTATCCAAGGCGGTTGTCAAGCCTTTTATGTCTGAGATGTCGTGCCTTGCCTTTTAGTCATCTTTACAGTTGTTTGTTCCTCAGCGTGCTTTTGGTTGACTGTGGTCTTTGTCTGCTACATTTCATGTTCAGTTTTTATATCTATATTATATATCTACTTCTCCTAATCAAGGAAAAAGCAAAACATGCGACACGGCGGACATATACCTTTTTAGTAATAAATATTAAAGAGGGAGTGGGGGGAGGGGGAGGTGTATTGTGTAAAACAATTCATTCCATACCCGCATTTCTACCATTAGATGCTGAAGCTTCTTTAACTTGGTTTCACTCTTCTTCTTGGCTCTTCTTACTGTCATCATCTCTATGTAATGTTTGTGGTTGATGGTCATCAGAAAACCTGGCAACAAAAGACACATATGAAAGTTACACTGTCCCATTTTGTTGGGATGACAATAGGGTAACAGTGAGGATTGACGTACCCTAGAACCCTTTAAAAAAAAAAGTTTTAAACCCCCGACGGCTTTGTTTGCCACTGACCGTTGCAAGGCGTTAGTCCTATTGTCAACCCTTTTATGTGTGTGATGTCATATTTTGCTTTTTATTCATCTGTGTAGTTGTTGTTTCTTTCTGTGCGTGTTTGTGGTTGACTGTGACCCTTGAATGCTAACTTCCTTTTTGACTGTTATATCTACTTTTACACGGTTAACGGTTTATTCTACAACAGTGTAATGAGTAAATAGAGCACACCTGTTTAAGCCAGTTTTAATAATAGTTCATGTTATGTTCTTTAATATATCTTCAGAATACTGATCTAGTATGTCCGTCGATGTTTTTACTTTAATATTGCTCATAATAAATGTTGAGTAATAGCATGCTGTACATTTCCTGGATTATTAACGTCAGGGTTATATTATTTCTAAAACTCGGTGTTGGTCGAATCTCCTTTAAAGGGACACACATAAATGTTTATGTTTTTTAAACGTGTGGCGTCCCCTCACATGTTTTACATAACTTTCACATGTTTAAATTAACTTTAATACGTATTTGATTAGTTCAAAGCAAATTATGCTTACTTATTATTAATTGTTCACTATACTGCACCAATAATACATGTATAATTGTTCATTATACTGCACCAATAATACATGTATATTCCCACCTGGCAAAACAACGAAGACAATTTGAAAATAATCCAGTTTGCAATACATTCATACGACTTGTAAGTGAGGAAGTGTTGATTCTTACGGATGGCGGGAGCTGTACAGTACTGGTTTGCCCATGAAAAGTGGGTGGTCTGCCACCACCACAGCAAATCGACCGTCATATACATGATATATAACCTTACATGTGTTGAAAATGACGTAAAACACCATGCAAACAAATCATATTCATATGTAATGACAGGCAAGCAGGTTTCAAAGTGAGAATGATACTGGAGTAATAAATGGAGGTGCTAATTTCATAGGCTATTAATATTAATGATAAAAAAAGTATGAAATCAGACATTTGGAAATCGCTGAATACGATAGTACAATGAATACTGCTATCACGGTTTGATTAAGACTGTTCATGAATGGTAGTGAAAAATGCTTGCTACCGCTCACGCCCTCTAGCCCAACACAACATACTTCAAGATTGCCGTGTGTCCCTTTGACACTTACTATTTACAATTCGAACCACTCTCCAGGGAAGCAGTAAAACAAGAATGGTTGTAGCATCCTTCCCGGTCTCATACCACTTACTGTCGATAAATACTAAATCCAGCGCGAAAGACACTATAACTATGAACGCATCAAACACCTGAAAGAAAGAAATAGTGTCAAAGATTTCCCTATAGAAATGTCTCGTAATTATTATTGGAAAGTAATATTTTGAAAATGTTTTTATTTTAAATTGCTTACACTAGAAAACGTTAAATACAAACTTAGTGTAAATGATGTAAAATAATAGCGATTTTCCTGTTGATATTACATATGTGAAACGTTCATCACGGTTAATATGTACACAATATATTTGTTTAATGGTTTTGAAATTATCTTAATTTTAAGTTATTCAACGAAATGATTCAACGACAAATACTATATACAGAAAATGAAATTATCTCTCATAGCATTACTCAGTCGAAAACAAGTTATGAATTAGTATACATGCCTCTATCTTCTTCTTGAAAAATCCCATGCCTAAACATGCGAACTTTACCAACGTCTGAAATAAACAAACAAAACAGTGCACGGTAATTTTTCTTGAAACGATGATTTTCTATGTTAATGTATTATGCAAAAATAGACACAGCGATACATTATATACT
Organism: Cyrtodaria siliqua; assembly: GCA_037043455.1. Lineage (NCBI taxonomy): Eukaryota > Metazoa > Mollusca > Bivalvia > Adapedonta > Hiatellidae > Cyrtodaria > Cyrtodaria siliqua. The sequence goes on from JAWPHD010009245.1 coordinate 11,511, forward strand.
CTATTTAACACTGATAATAAAAAGAATGTTCAATTACATTTAGAAGATTTAAATAAAAGCTAACTAAAACGCACAACTTATATGGTGGTAAACTTAAGAAATATCGGTTTATATGTCATCGGGTCAAATCAGTCAAATTATATTGAATTGTTCATTATATAATGTAAGATGACATGACAAACACTTCAGCAAAATAAGGCAATCAATGTTAAACAGTTTGAGCTTTTCGGATTCCTCATCGATTTAGGTTAGTTAATGGGAATCATATACAGATACGTTAACTACAATTAAAATTCCAATAAAGATCTAACGGAAATATATATATAATATGAAGATGTATACTATTCTTTACCGTACATATATATACATAGCAGAGAGAATCATACATTGAACAGAACACCTTTCACAAACACTGTATCTAGAAAGGATACTAAATGATAGAGTAATTTGTTAAAATACAATGATTTAGAGTGTTATCAAAAAAACAAAAAAACTACTACTAGCTGGCGTGTATACTAGCTCAAATATATACTCGAGCGCTTTCGGCTTTACGCATTCTTCAGTAGTACAAAGACATGTAACATTTACAAGAAAATCATCTAAACAACGATTACAATTAAAACAAATCTAGAAACAAATGTACAAATGATCATAAAGATATGATTAACATGTTCTAATATTGGAAGAGAATGCACGCAAAAAAGGCCCATTTAGATTTACAATAAATAAATAATAATAGCTATAAACGCCGAGAAAGCAACAAATATTCGGACCGTTAGTAAGCGTCGTGATAATTTCGATATCACTCACAGTATTTCACATTCTAACACGACTTGCGAAGTCTTTCATATACACAAGGAAAAAAGACACATCTGTTCCATTAATTCCCCGCGTATAATTGTTTGTCACGTGACTATCAGTGTATCCGCGCAGAACTTTGCATACGGGGGCGTCCAATGGAACAGCATGTAGCAGCCTGATTACTTGACCTCCGAGATAATGTATAGTGCCACCACAATAGCGTAAACAATGGGGTTATTGTTGTGTTAGAATCGAAATAATAAATACGTACTTGTGCTTTATCGGTGAATAAAATACAGTTAGTCGTTCGGATGCGAGAAAATTAAATCACTCGTTCGAACGCACTCGTGATTTAATTACTACGCATCCGAACTCATAACTGTATTTTATTCATGTACGTATTTTTTATTTCTTAAGTAATCAACAAATAAGCCGGCATGTAGAATAGAATTTATGAATTATTGTTACTGGAGATGCGGATGTCATCTCCTTTGTTTATTCCAAACGGTTGAAAAGTGTTGTGTCGAAGGATCCGAAAATATTCGCGTGATTTTCGGGTGTGATCTGACCAATTGGGGTTGTGGTCTATGCAGCAAAGCGATATATCCGAGAAAACATGTCCTGTAGAGCGGAGATGTTCTGCGACTGGCGATCTGCGAGTTTGCGTGTGTTTACGTCAGATCTATGTAGGTTAATCCTTTGGTTTAGAGGTAGTTTTGTTTCACCTACGTACTGTTTTTGACATTGCTTGCATATCATCAGACCACATTACTTGATTTGCAATTGGCATGGCATTTTATATTGACTATGGCGCCAGTCGAGGATTGTTCAAACCTATACGTGACAGGCATGAGTTTGCATGTCTGGCATCTAGGCAGGGACTTGACTTGACTGTCCAACTGAAATGTCAGTGATATTTGGTTTTCATTTTGCTCGTACCAGTATATCCAGAAGACTTTGGGGTTTTCCGTAAGCAATGATCGATTTCCCTGAAAATAGTTTCTTGAGCCGATCGGATGATTCTATGACAGGCAGTGACTCTTTAAAATCCCGTTAACGTCAGGCGCGTTTGGGTGAAAAGTTAATACAAGCGGTGTCTTTATATCACTGAGAAGCATCTGGATTGTTTTTGTATTGCAATATATCGTTTCTATTGTGCTCTCTTGCCCTCGAAATGGCATTCAAAATGTCCGGATGTTTGCATTCTCTGTTGAGCAAGTGTTGTGAAATTTCTTTAGCTCAGATCTCAAATGTATTTCAAATGCTAAACTGTATGGTATGTTTTGGAGCAGTGTTTTGGGTGGCAGCTACTCGGCAGTAAGTATTGGTGACTGTCTGTACGTTTGTTGTATAAATCACAGCAATTTTGACGTCCTCTATATGGGCTGTTGTCCAGGAAAACGTGTTCTGTGTTAGACATTTCAGCCGTAAATTTGATGGTAGGGTGAAATTCGTTAGCTTGTTCTAGAAAGTAGTAAAGAGTTCGGTGCATTCGGTATCATGGATGTCAATATCGTCTATAAAACGAAGCCATGTGAGGGGTTTTAAGGGTAACGATTGCAGAAGACGACTTTCAAGTTCGCCCATGAAAATGTTGGCATACGAGTGTGTCATTTTTGGGCCCATCGCGGTAGCTTGGATTTGAAGATAGTGCTTACCATTGAACTCAAAAGTATTACATTTAAGAATCAAAGTAAGCAGTTTGACAATGTAGTGGGTGGGTGGGTCTTTAATATCCCTTCTATCCCATACATTCTGACACGCTAAAATACCTTCATCATGCGGGATATTGGTGTAAAAGGATATAACATCCAAGGATACTAAGAGGGATCGGGAGGGACGATACCTTGTGACTCTATTTTCCTCAAGTAATCCATTGTGTCTTGCAGAGATGATGGTACGTAAGTTATGTACTTGCGGTTTCAAGTGATGATCTACAAACTCGGAATTGCGCTCAGTGGGGTGTCCATTTGCCGAAACAATGGGGCGTCCGAGATTTCCCGGTTTATATACTTTCGGGAGCAAATAAAAATGGCCTGCTCTTTGTTGTTCTATTAGGAGATATTCCATATTTTTCTCACTAATGTAAGTCATGTGATGCATTTCTGTAACCGTCTCTTCTACTTGTTTGGAAACGAGTATGATAATGGACCTTTGGAAACGGCTGAGCACGACACATACGAAATATTGCAGTCGTACGGCGTATGGTCCCAGTATCTAATAAAATTAAATGCCCCGAAGAGCGAAATAAACATAATGGAATTTAGTTGGGAGCAGCGGTTATGAAGCCTGCATATCAAAAAGCAGACAACATATCCTATGAGTGGTTAAACAATACCCAGAGCCTTTTATCGGCCGGAGTAGTGGAACCACCGAATCAAACATTAAGTAAAGTCAGCTGTGGCATCATGATCAAGTTGTTAATAGTAAGTGTGATCATTAAGTTGCCTTTCAGCTTCTGATATATAATGATCACGATCCATCACGACAACCGATTTTATCGGCTAGCTTTATTATAATGTCGTCTCTGTTTTTGAAAATATTCAGTGCGTTTTCCTCAGACGGCGATAGATTATTGTGGTGCGTACTCTTAGGCTAAAAGGAAGAAATATCAGCCTCTACATTTTGAATAAAGGTTTATAATTCCCTTACTTGTTTTGGAGGCTGCCAATTGCTCATTTGGTTGAAGTGTTTATACTGCTCATCATTGTCAGTTGATGGTGTATTGGGTAAACAATGGGGAACTTGAGAAGGGTTTAAGATGTCGGAGGATATATCATCCGAAACTAAGGAATCGTCGACTGTTCTGCTATTGTCGAAGGGTAGTTCAGGTTTACTGAAATGTGATTTAGGCCTAAGGCGTCTGCTTCTTCAATTAAGTTGCCTCGGTCAGAACTAAAACTACAGGTACTAGGCAAACGCTTAGACTTTTTGACAGCAGAGACAGTTTTGCATTTGTAAGATGCACGCTTGATAAATTGACAACATTTCTGAAGTTACTGCGTTTGATTTCATACGGGGCGCCTTGTTTTAGGTTGTGCCTTAACAGAAATAGGTTCCATTGTTTCTGTAAGTCCTAGACTATTTAGTTTCTTCGTGCGTTAAATAACATTTTGCCTTCTATGTCTGATTTTTGTTCCATTTGATTGCTAATTATATCAAATGTCGTAGAGTATATCACCGATCTGAGATCTGATTTGATAAGAGAGGTGCTAGACAGCAAAGAAATGGCTTGCTGTCTAGATCGGATAATAAAAGTCGAGTGAGATCAAGTTAGGCGTTTTTTAATATTTGATTCCAGCGCGATGTGAACCGTGCTGAAGGATTCCCAGGTATATGAGGTTCTAGGTGGACTAATTATCCCTTGGGTATTGTTTTATTACTGATATACTGCTGTAAAAAAATCTGCATGATGTATAATACGAACCAGCTGTATAGATTGCTTAATTAATATCTCACTAAGAATGTCAGTGTCAATGGATAATGCTAAGAGTATGATAATGGACCTTTAGAAACGGCCGAACACGACACATACGAAATACGCTTTCTGAAAAGGTGGGTCACCTTTGATGTTGTTAATCTGTGTAAATAACATGAACTTGAAGTTTACACAAAATACAACACGCTAAAATGCGTGAAACTCTGCAAACAAACATACAAAAAACGTAGTTTATAACAAAAACACTAAACTTGGAAAGCGTTCCCGATCACAAGGATGAACAATGTACGGAAGTATATGAGATAGCAGAGAAAATTATATATTGAACAGAACACCTTTCACAAACACTGGATCCAGAAAGGTTACTAAATGATAAGAGTAATTTGTTAAAATACAATGTGGAAAATTGTCAAAAAGTGCTATCAACAAAATAAAGAAAACAGTAGTCAGTTATGACGTCGCGTAAGTGAAACGCTGATATTTTAAATTAAAAAACGCTAACATTTTTAATTGACGTTGACGTTAAAATAGCTTAAGCTATTAACGTTACGTTTTTACTGGAGATGCGGATGTCATCCTATTTGTTTATTCCAAACAGTTGAATAGTGTTGAGTCGACGGATCCAATAAGATTCGCATGATTTTCGAGTGTGATCTGACCAATTGGGGTGATGGTCTATGCAGCAAAGGGATATATCCGAGAAAACATGTCCTGTAGAGCAGAGATGTTCTGCGACTCGCGTGTGTTTTATCGTGTGACGGCCGTAAAATGTCTCCCGTACTTCCAATAATATTGTTATTTTTATATCCCGCAGGGATTGTATGACTTTCATAGATCCAGTTTCATCCTTCAACACGTTACTTATACCATGTTTATATTGTCCATGAACATGTTGTGTTCACCGACATTTTGGCCCATTTTAACAAAGTTTGGTTTTTATACTTATTTTTTATATACAGCATGTTAATGGGACTTGTCTAGATGTGCTAAGCCGGACCCTAGTTAAGGATAAACAACGGTTAATTTTAATTTTAACCCATAACATCTGTTTATGTACAGCATTTTAGTGGGACTGACCTAAATGTGTGGACCCTAGTCCAACTTTAACATCGGATGCATTTAATATAATATGTTAGTTTAAATAATGCAATTATTGTTATTTTTGAATGTGGTTGGTAAGATCATTTCAAATTTCAGATCTCAGATTAGCAGAAGATGTTTCGAAGAATACCCAGTTCTGTTGTTTTCTGTACAAGTAAACCATACGCCAAACAGGAAATATAGCATTAACAGTGCTCAGTCATCCAAACACAAGTAATCCAAACCCACAACAATATAATCATAGAGGATATTCTTTTTTCTCTTGAGCTCCCAAAACAGTACCCTACGCCACTCGTGAGAATACTGCTTTGGAAGCTCACTCGATGAAATAAAATTTCATCTTCCACTGAAAAAAAACTAATTTTCTTTTTATTTTATGCTTCAATCAGTGTTATTTGTCTATTTCACATTTGTATTCCCCACTGGTAGCCCCAATGTATAACCACTTCACTACAGATCACTAGTTAGTAAACGACAAATAAACAGTTTTGAAATTGTTTATTTCAGTAAATAAACATCAAAAGAGTTTGAGAGGCTTATGCAAAAAAAACAAAAAAACATATAGCTATCACGGCAAACATCTGACTACCGGCAAACTGAGGTAAGAATAACAACGTCTTGAAAGGAGATAATCACTATAGAAAAGGTAGTTCCAAAAATAGTGAAATTTATTGATGGATTAACACTTTTATTTCACTGAGAAAATTATATAATCACTGCAAAGCATAAAATAAAAAAATAAAAACAGAAACAAAGTATTCGACATCTCAAACAAAAAAGTATTCGGAAAAGTCATCCAATTAAGGTAAGTAAAGAGTTCAGCGGAGAGAGTTTCTGTAAGTATGTCATCCTCTTGAGATCAGAGGAGGAATTTCTGTATGTCATTGAACTGAGTTCAGTGGAGAGAAATTCAAATATGTTATTAAGAAAAATCGTGCAGCTCGTTTTCTGTAATCGTACGAGTTTAGCTTCCCCAGAATCCCGATAATTGTCATATGACGCGCCTGTTGTCAAGAGGAGGTAAGTTATAAAGATTTCAAAAATCAATACGCAAGTATAGTAAGGTATATTTTTATATAAGACGATCGCTTTAGCGTGGAAATATATTATTTTACCTGGGAATTGTAGTTAAAACAGGTGGATATTTTGCTGCAGCTCAAACAGCATTGGCGAGCAAGCTCAGAAAGCACTGGCGGGCAAGCTCAGAAAGCAATTTTTAAAATAAACAAATATTTACATAAATTCACGATTTGTCACCAAAACACAGGTTAGATTTGTTTGATAAATAAATTTCACCTATATTAAATTATAGTACCGATGTGTGGGGTTTTATTCAAGGAAGAGCTATAGAAAGGGTTCATATGCAAATTTGTAAGAAGATTCTAGAGATCAAGAAAACAACACATCATGAATTTATATATGGGGAACTTGCTCGATCTACTTTTTTGACACGTCGACATTATAACGTTATTAAATACTGCATGAAACTTTTACATACAGAAAAAGGCAAATATTAGAGAATCGAAAAGAACCTTTTATTAGCTTTAGAAATACTACCGAGCAAATTAAGTTGGGTAACACTATCGTTATTTATACTGTCCCGTTTATTGGGATGACAATAGGGTAATAGCGAGGTTTGGTCCACCCTAGAACCTAGTTCAAATCCCCAGCGGCTTTTTTTTGGTATTTTCCGGTAACAGGATGAATATATAATGACATTAGTTCCTTATATAAACTGCATGCTAGAATGAAATGATATTCTAAAATATCAAATATCTTACACTTTCTTTCATGAAAAGGAGTACTAGTTAGTCTTGACCATCTGCCAGCTTCAACCTCTAACCTATGAGATGATACTCTGAACTGCACAAAAACCTTTGGTCAAGACTAACTGGTACTCCTTTTCATGAAAGAAAGTGTAAGATATGTGATACTTTAGAATATCATTTCATTCTAGCATGCAGTTTATATAAGGAACTAATGTCATTATATATTCATCCTGTTACCGGAAAAGACCAAATATGTTTAAACTTGATGAATTGTTAAAACGTCAAAACATGTCAGTTATAAACAAACTGGTTATATTCATCTGCAATGCATTTAGATTAAGAAATAAAATATTATATTTTGATAATTAGCATGGCTATTTATATATGTTTTATATATGTTTTTGTAAGCACTGTATTAGTATATTTGTGTATGAGTATACCTGTATGTGAGTATGTATGTAAGGCTATACAATATGTTGGACAAACAGGTCGATCCTTAAAAGTTCGATTTCGTGAACACAAATATAATGCAAGTAATCCTAAAAATTTAAAAAATTACTTGTACCAACACTTTCGTCAGTCAGGTCATACTTTTAATTACGTAACTGTTCAACCGGTTGAATATATATGTTTTGATAATGATGCTACTAAAAGCTTCAAATTAAAAGCTAGACATATTGCAGAACTTAAGGGGATGAAAAACTTACAGACACCTATAATTATCCACTCGGCCTTAATGACAATATTTATCAAGAAGGAAATATTTCTAAAGATCCTAATATTGACATTTATTCTATATTTTCTATTCGAAAGCGTAAGTCTAGGTCCCATATGGTCTTAGGCGTAATGGTAACATCAAACGTAAATCGCGTGTAATTATTTCTATCGCTGATTTACATACTATTTTTAAACAGTCTGGAAAGCACTCTATGCTTTCACGGCTTACCTCTTTCTCTATTTCTTCACTAAAGTTGATCGACGAGGAAGCCGACAAAATATTCATTCGTACAGATCCCTTGTATAACACTGCTTCCATAGTTCAAAGCTACACACAACATGTTCTCCGACCCCATATTGACAAGGAGTCTGATCACGTCAGGCATTTTCTTAAACTACTATATATTAATAAAGGTATTGATTTCATTGACATGCCTAGTATTTTTCGGGATACTCATGTAGTTGATTCTATCCCAAAATATTTCAAAAATTCCGAAAGTCCTGTAATTTGTTATAAGTATAAAAAGCCTATTAGAAATATTTTTTTCAACTACAACAAAATAGTTTCTGACCTTGATATAGTATATAATACTCCAAAGGAATGTGAATGCAACACATCAACATTTTGCTATGCTCCAGCAGGTCATGTCTTCACTGGTAATTATGATATTGTTGATAAACGTATTCGGCATTTGTTTTCGAAAGGTCCTAAATATAGATTATCTTCAACTATTGATTGTAATGCCTGTCGTGCCCAGATCGCCCACTCCATTGAAGATTTTAGTATAAAATGGTGTCGTAGAGAACATGCGGACCCAAACTCGCTTTCTACTTGGAAAAAGTCAATTCTTAAAATTATAGATGCACGTTTTAACTTTTATAATGCTAACCCCTCTTTACTACCTCCGAGACCTAGATTTTCCTTTCGTAATTTAAAATCGGGAATTCAGGAATGTCATAATAAATTTGTTTTAGTTCCTGCAGATAAAGCAGCTAATAATGTAATTATTGTTTGACGCCTACATTACGTCAATGTTTTATCTCTGGAACTCGGCAGCACAAATTCGTATACTCCAGTTAATTCTACTGAGAATGATGTTGTTTCCGCACATATCACTCGGTGCACTACCTTCAAGGCTAGTGTAAACGATAAGCAAAATAAACTGCCTACCATGTACTGGATTCCTAAATTACATAAAAATCCGTATAAGGCTCGCTTTATTTCTAATTCTAGTGCCTGCACCACAACAAACATCTCCAAACTTTTAACGTCTTGTCTTACTGCCGTTAAAGATCACGTTAAACTATATTGTGATAAAACTTATGAAAACTCTGTGATTAATTTGTTTTGGTCTATAAAAAATTCAGGAGACGTTCTTGATACAATTTTCAATAAAGGTCAAGTTTCATCAATAAATACTTATGACTTCTCTACACTATATACAACCTTACCACATCATCTTATTATGTACAAGCTAATTTCTCTTATTCAAAAAACATTCGCTAGAGAAAATACTACATTTTTGGCATGTAATAATATTAAAGCGTTTTTTACTAACGGCAGTTTGGACAATTATGCTATGTGGACTTGCTATGACGTTTGTGAAGCACTCATCTTCCTATTAGATAATATTTTCGTCAGGTATGGTACCACCGTTTATAGACAAATTGTTGGTATCCCTATGGGTACGAACTGTGCACCACTTGTCTCAGATTTGTTTTTATTTTGCTATGAAAGGGATTTCATGTTGAGTCTTTCTCCAGATACCCAGGCAGATGTTACTGAAGCTTTTAATGACACCTCTCGGTATCTGGATGACATACTGAACATTGACAACCCTTTCTTTCCAACTATGGTTGATAATATTTATCCTAAAGAACTTCAGCTTATTAAAGCTAATATATCTGATAATAACGCTTCTTTTCTTGATTTAGATCTCTCGATTGAAAATGGTCAAATAGTTAGCAAAGTCTATGACAAGAGAGATGATTTTAATTTTGACATTGTTAATTAACCCCACTTGGATGGGTATGTTCCCCGAGCAACTTCTTATGGGGTATATTTGTCTCAACTTATTCGTTTTTCAAGAGTTTGTACTCGAGTTGAGGACTTTAATATTCGTAATCTTTGTATAACTAAAAAGTTACTCAATCAGGGTTACCGTTACCATAAACTTCGTAAAACCTTTGCAAAATTTTATTATTGTAACCCTGATCTTGTTTCAAAATATAAAAGTAATTTAAGGACTCTTCTGCGTCAAGGACTATCACAACCTGACTTCTATGGTGATGTGATTTATAAACTTCGTAATATTCTTGGTCATGATCACTTTCATACTATCTTTGTTAAACTTGTTAAAAAGTTTATCAAAAGAGGTTATGACCCTATCATTTTGCAACGTACTGCATGCTTCGTGGTGGACCCTTTTACAGTTCGCCACTATGCTTTCCTCTTTAATTGTACGATGACCGGACAGGCTGTGGACTCTATGATGACGCCTACCTAAAGCCCATTGGGACAGTGGCGTTTGATGTTGGTCTATTATCTTTCCTGTTGTGCCCTTAATGGTTTATTCTCTTGTTGCTCTGGCTTCTGCCAAGTCATTGAGTACCTTCATTGTGGCTTTCTAGGCTATTGTTTTTTTTGTATTATATTTACACGAGCATATTTGTGTTTTACCTATATTGCCTATTGATGCTGCCTTGTTGGTTAGAGATTAGATCATGGCGGGGATTACTTTATTTACACTGTCCTGTATAAATGGGTTGACAGTAGGGTAAGTGTGAGGTTTGGTGCATCCTAGAACCGGTTTAAACCCCCAGTGGCCTTTGTTGCCACTGACCGTTCCAAGGCGGTAGCCCTTATGTCAACCCTTTTGTGTTTGTGATGTCGTTTGCATTTTGTATTACTTTTGCCTTCTCGTTTGTCTGTTTGCGTGTTTGTTCTTGTGTTTTGTGGTTGACTGTCGTCCTTGAATGCTGCTTTCCCTGTCCGATATTTCTTTAAGTGTGTGTATGTGCGGATGAGTTTATTTACCGAAGAAAACAAGTTTAGTAAGTCCTTACGTACATTAAGCTTAAAGAAATTGACTGCTTTTTTATAATGTGAAGTATTACAACAGGGCTATCGATTCCATCAGGGCTACCATTACCATAAACTTCATATTGTTGTGAAGATACGATTATACTGCTGAACGTAGACGTCGTCAGCCGAGTCTCCATCTGCCATTGGATGTTTCGCCCCTTATCTCGGTACACCCTCTAGATGGCGGGGCAGATAGTGGTGATCAGTCACTACCTCGTCTACGTTGGCTGCGAAGTTGGTTCATTGTGTCGTAGCCAGGCAACATGTCATACACGTATCGGAGAAGGAAACTCAGTTAAAGTGGCTCGTATCTCCACAACTCCTGCCAGGTAATCTTCCTCTCTGGTAAGTTCCACTTCGTCCAATTCCCCTGGGGTCCAAGTTGGACCGACTTTGATGACCGCATCTCCTCTTCCGCTCTCCTAACTTCTGTATGTACCATAGATCACCTCTCTACTTTATCAGCTTTCTCCCACCGCTGTTGGTGTCTGGAACCCAGTCCTTCTCCACCCCTGTTTGTTGTGCCCACTATGTCCTGATGTTTGAGACTGCTTTCTGCTTGGTCTACTGCCTGGCTCACTGACCATTTCCTCCCTGTTCTAACTTCTATACCCGCACCACTGATCTTCTCATCACTGGAGTCCCTGAGTGTAAACCTTAGCAACTTTAAACTCCTCGACGAGGGAGTTGATGGGCATCTGCAGTTTTGTTGACCGGCCGTATAAACCTATATAAGGCCTAGCCACCTCCTCAGATGCTTGCTAATGGACTGCTCCAACTTCTCGACTGTGCTGATGGGGATTTCGTTGACCATCAATGGCCAGATGAGTCTAGCCAGGAGACCATGCTGGAAGATCCATGCTTTAAACTTTACAGGGATTTCTGACGTCTATCGTCCTCAGCTTCTGTTCAACTTGATGTTTTAGCCTGTCTTGGCTGCGAGTGTCCTTGAGCGTGGAATCAAACCACTTTCCCAAACACTTGATCGGGTTGTTGATTAGCGAAGGAATCTCCTCGCTCTGTATGAACAACTTGAACTTGTCCGTGACGTTCCCCTTCCTCACTACTAAACACCTCGACTTTCCTTGTTTAAACAGCATCCGCGCCCATGACACGGTCTCGTCAAGCGCTTTGAGAATCCATCTCGCCTGAATGTTGGTTTCTGTGGTGACCGTCATGTCATCCATGAATCCCCTATTGGATGGGAGACGGATCCCGGTGTTTATCCGTGGGCCTCTTGATTCCCTCTCTGCTGCTTGGATGAACATGTTCATGCCCATGACAAATAAGATGACAGACATGGTGCATCCTGTGACAATCCCCTTCTCGAATAGTAACCAGTTTGTTGTAAATCTGTTACACGAGAACCTCAGATGGATGTTGCTGAAGTAGCTCATGATTAACTTTCTTAAGATTGTGTCTTTTTGCTAATTTGAATAATATTCTTCAAATTAGCAAAAAGACACAATCTTAAGAAAGGCAACACGGTATAACACTTGTCCAATATTTTTGTTGATCGCTTCACGTATGGTATACGTTTCTTGTAAGTGATTGATATCATTATGTGTGTACAAATAGCCAATAAAAGGTATAAGCAATCTATTCGAAAAGGAATTCTCTTTCAAATCATTATTTTCATTATAATAATTCTTCGTTCTCTTGAGAACGAAGATCTACAGTTGGCATTGTACTACGTGACCTCCTTAACGTTAGCTCCAATGATAAGAAGCGAAGTCTTCCAAAAGCATGGTAAACGGCAATCGGAACACCTCTCCGAAGATTGACCGGAAATCGGCGAGTAGTTACGATTGGTGGGAAATTGACCTTTGACATGAATAAGGCGATGTGGAGCATAAATCATCATAATTTACGATAACTGTTGTAATACAATGCACTGCGGTGGTGTCTTTGTTTAATACGACGTACACTGGTATATTGGGTTCCGTTACTTGAATTCTTTTTGGCAATGCTAAATATTTACAAGCAGTTTGCATATTCACGGATATATTGTTCCACCTACATTATGGGTCAACTCATCATGCGTGTTGATATATTTTACTCATGGTAGTAGGCTTTGATTTATTACTACGCACCAAAGTGTAGTTCTTACTTATAGACAATGTCAGGTAAATAGTAAACATTTTGTGTTATGTTAATATGCCATTATCATATTAATAAACAGAAATAGCATATTGTTAGTAAACATTTCGGCAAAGATGTTTTAACTGCTGCATTGTTGCTCGAGTGTTTCCGGGTTTTCCGGAAAGTCGAGAACGATTGCATCGCTAATTGTGCACTAAATGCAAAATCTAATAATGCATGCAATGTTTTACTTTTTGAATCCAGTATTTAATTGTGTTCTGAAGATGCACTGATAACTATATCTTAAATTGAGACGATATTGCATTTTTATGTCATCACATGTGGCGGGAAATTGGATCACGTGACAAGTACATCATTCTGCTCCAGATATGTGCAGAAATTGCGCACGCAGCTATTATAAGATGAAAAACATCCCACAAAAGTCTTCAACTATTGGCTTTTTATAATTTAAAATTTAAAGAAAAAAGATCTAGAACGAAGCTTTTTGGAAAGCTAAAACTTATAATAATAATATTGTCATAAACAAAAAACCTGTTAAATGTCTGAACATTCGCGATCATTTACATGGGTATGAATGACAGCTCCGGGTGATATAAAGCACGGCATCAGTAATTTATTTTTTTATTTGCAAAATATCAACTCTTCAGACACTTTTTATGTATTACACGTGCTAACAAATCATTACGCACTGTGAAAAAGAAGCTGCAGAAATGCTTTTAAATAATCAACTATAGCTTCCCGACAATTGATTTGCCATACGAATGTTTCAAAACGTAATAACATTGATAAGAAGTACGATAAGGGGCATGATTAACGTAAGTCTAATTGTCCGTAACAGTGAACAAGGGAATGAAAATGTCAGTGTGTTTGAACAGGGTTCATGATGGGATATAAAACGTCTACTTGACATCGACGATAGCGCCCTTAGACAGTACATCACAGGATCGCTTATTTCATTACAAAACGCAGAAACGTAAAACAAGTTGTAATTTGTTTTGTTTTATCAGAAATCAATATTCAACAGAAAAGTTGTTTACACCTAAAGACAAACACAAGAAGATACGTTTTAGTTTTAAGTTGTGACTGGAAATTGATGTTTTTGCTCTGTGTATATGCAACTGACAGTTACATATAAACAGTTATGTTTCATAACAGTTTCCAATCCTACCTTTGTGTCCACATTTAGACACTTACCGGGTTGCAGGTAAATCAGGTTTCAGTTAAATTTCAGCTCTAAGATACGCGTGACTTTAGGTGTTCAGATGTTGTTGCGTATTTTGCAAGCGGCGTATAAAGATATAAATCTCTCCTGAATATTGTTTTGTTATAACAACAGCCAGTAATTGACCAATTTAATTCACACTCGTGATTATTGGAATAATATCAATCACACTTCAGGAGACTTGCAAGTCAAAATGATCGAACGTGTGTAGCATGACGCATTATGTTATAATGCAAGCGTTTCCACGGAAGTATTAAGATCAATTTAGTTTAGTGAATTTGTATGTCGAATTATATCTCGAAATGAGTTGTTTTGGCAAAAGAGGAACCTTGTGACATACTGACGTCATTTCGAATTTTTCAAATTCATCACTGATATAAGGCAGATGCCCTCCTGATTTTTCAGGACTTCATCCGCGGTGCGGTAATTCGGTGTGCATATAATCCTAATACATTTAGGGATTCACGAACATTTGGGGACCCTTTTAAAAATATGTAGAAATATAAAATACACATTTGAGGAAAGTTTGGTGCTTTTGTCCGGCGTATCTAGATTGGGTCTAAACCCTGAGTTTTGGTCCCTAGCTATATATATGCAAATCACCTGACCGGACTACTTTTTCCCCCATAATTCCAAGCGCCGAACACGAGATATGATACTAGTATCGATCGAGGGCGAGAATGACCTTGTGATTCGATATGCTCATAAACAAAGCGTTCCAAGTAATATTTTGCAAAACAAGTACAAATACATCATTGCTATAGCATAATTTGATACTATCTTCAATATATACAAATTGTTTGATTATTGTAATTTTGTTATTTCTATCGACGTGGGTGCAATTTGTATCTTGTCGTCCATTTACATTTTGTGCTGATGCTTCTTTCGTGCGAACTGATCACCATATATATGATGTTGAGCGCTGACATTATTAAAACAATGTTTAACAATTCTGAACATCTCTGATCATCCGCTATTTGTTAAAATCAGGAGCTGGTGAGTGAACCTATTCAATAGCGTCAGTTTATTTTACAAAATCTAGGTGAGCCATGTTGTTGTTTTTATTTTGACAGTAAATAGACACGTTTCCGTTTCTTTACAATTGAAACTAATCCTTACCAAAGTATAATATCGGTGACTCGCCAACATGTAATATCGTAGAATAAAGTATCGTAAACTACTGCGATTAGCTCAGTGTAATTAAGCTAACAGGACAAGATTAAACATTACGTGGTCCCGCCTTAATTCCATTAAGCGATGGGAAAGCGTATATAAGCAGGATTTTATATAACGGCTATTTCGACAATAAAACACGTTTGAAAGATTTTTTACTGAAAAAATGTTATAACCTGTTTAAATGTTTTAATTTTACAACATGCAAACTTTTTAAGCCGAAATTAAGGTTTTATTTCATAACCCCGTTTTCGCTTCTTGTAGAAGGGGTTGAATGGGGTATGAAAGTTAATACTCGGACCACGTAATAAGTATGCAATTCAAATAACATATCCGAAATGCAGTGTGATGTGTGTCATTGACTATTGCATTAGTATAGCAACTACAAATGCAGTCCTATACATATACTTGTACGACATATTTCCTTTATTAGGAAATAGCTGTCTGTGTTGAACTCATTACTAAGAAAAGATACCTTGATATAATTTTCTGATTGATCAATAATATATATAGCGTTAGTGAATATTATTAAGAATAATGCAAACATGTTATTGTGTCATCCAAGGCCATTCATTTATAATTAGTAATATATAGACGTTTCTGGATGAGTAAATACAGTGTTTATGTTGATGATGTGATTGTCATTTAAAGCTATTTAAATATAACTTGTTTATCTTATTAACTTCCATTATTTTCTATGACGTTCTATGACAGTACAAATACAACATTGTGTGGTTGTTATTTGTTCAGTATCTAGTTCAGTATTTGGATTGAGACATTTACTTCAGAGTTCAGTATAAAGTGAAAAACATGGATGCTTTGAATTAAAAATAGATTGTGAGAGAATACAAATGATTGTGCTCATCTATACCATGTATACGAAAGGAGATATTGGAAATTTGGAATATTGTGAATAATCAAGGAAAACTAAAATTGGATTATAGGATACTTGACAATTTAGATTAAAGAGACACTTGCCAATATTATTTGGACTTTATTCTTGAATCGGATTTTAAATAATACTGGATCTAATGTATGTGTATTCTGTAAGCGAATATAATTATTTCATTGCAGTATTTGAATAAATGTGTTGATATTATATTTTGAAAATAGTTATTGCTGGTTTTACTTCCTTTCTTGCTACATTTTACCCGTAACAATAAACACAAGTTGCTTGTTGGTACCCTCTCACTATGAATGCGATTCGTACCTGATATCATTCATAGTGGGCACGCAGTTTTCGACATATCACATAAAAACTTACCAAGTCCATAGATTATAGAAATCAGATCTCACAAGTTGTTTTTTTGAAAGATAGCAAATTACACTAAATAAAATCAAATTTAAGAGTTAAAAAACAAGGTAATACATACCTCACAAAGCATTAAGGTAAGGATGCCGAAGCCACAATACTTTATAACGTGTGATATATTGTGTATCTTCTGGTATTGTTCCACGTGATCATTTACGGCATCAAAGTTGCTCTCGCTTTGTGTCAACGTCCGAAACTCAGAAATTAGAAATACGTCTTTTTCGGAATTATGAATACTAAATATAAATACATTTGCAGTATTGCCCGTATTTATATTCCGTTTTCTGCGAGTCTTAATAATTCTTGATTCAGAGTTTGAATACGTATTGTTGTTTGTTTTTATAGAGTCATTATGCTTTTGAAAGAACATGTCTGAAATCTGCTGTACTTGATTGTTTTTATTTGTCGATTGACCTCCAGATTTTTGTTTAATGTGTTTGTGCAGAATAAGCCGTTTCTGTGGAATAATCTCTTTGAATGTATGGCCTTTATCAAAATGTAGGTATTTTATTTTAGAACGAGCTATATCCTTCCGCTCGTTTGTGGAATTTTCTGTAAATGTTAATTTAATGGAAGGCGGCAATGGATAATGTTTATCGGCGTCACTGTTTTCATAAATATTGTTGACTGCCAGTTTTGTTTTTTTAGCTGTGATTGATCTTTTGGTTCTGTTAACAAGATTAGAAGAAACGCCAGACGTGCCTACGGCGTCATCACATACACATTCACAAAGAGGTTCCGACGACTTATTCTCTTTTGCACTCCATAACGAGGTCGTTTGTCTTAGAACATACATTATCTCATGTAGTTTCTTGCCTTCGAATTCTGCAAACGCAGATGGGTTTTTCGATTTCATGAACTCGATAAATCTTGCGACTTCTTGCTCTTCGTTGTCAAAGCGAACTGAAAGAGAAAAGTGGGTAATGTAGCTATAGTAATTGTTAGTGCCTGTTCAAGATTATACATGCTATATGTTACTGAGGCTTCATACCATTATTATTACTGCATACATTTGAAATTGGATACATTCTTGGAAAATAACAGGGACACACTTTAAATATATAATTATGTATTTATATGAATATACAATTACATAGAGGATCGTACACGAGTTCGCATTTCTTATTGAATTTATTAAACGAGTTTACATAAGGATATAATGCGAGGCTGTGGTCGAGCATTATATCTTTTTTTCCTAACGAGTTTAATAAATTCAATAATGAATGAGAATGAATGTTAGATTCTATTTATCACATAACTCACATATTGACTTTTTTTGCATTTTGCATGTCTCTTTAACACGCGAAACCGACATAAACCGTGGGAACTGGATCATAGTCATTATCGCTGGTTTTTTTTGACAGCGCATACTAGGCTTGTTTTCATACTTATACAACTAGTGGAATATCGAAAATATAGAAGTCCAGACTCTATTGTGACCAATACGTTCAAGATACGTGTCTTCTGTACTTGTTGTCGGAGGGACTATAAACCTTAGAACGACACACACACACTCGAAAATATAGAATGGTGTTATTCCACTCTCACACCGTAAATTATGTGATAAAGTTGCATACGGCATGTGCTTGTCTGTTTCGTAAAACGCCTTCAGCATATATATAAATTTCATGTATTCCTAAAACCTGCTGACAATGTCAGATCGTGTAAATGCAGACCAAATGAAATATTCCATTCACATGGAAGCTATATCCTACGTCAGTCACACACATTCCATTCATATGGAAGCACTTAAAGTTGCACAGGCGGAATATTTCAATAGTTTCAAATGAAATATCCTACATCAAACGTATTTCATTCACGTGGAAACATCAAAAGTGGCACAGGTGGAACATTTCAATAGTTTCAAATGAAATATCCTACATCAAACATATTTCATTCACGTGGAAACATCAAAAGTGGCACAGGTGAACATTTCAGAAGTTTCAAATGAAATATCCTACATCAAACATATTTCATTCATGTTGAAACATCAAACATGGCACAGGTGGAACATTTCAGAAATTTCAAATGAAATATCCTACATCAAACAGAAACGTTCCACTCACATGGATGCACCGAACGTGGCACAGGCGGACTATTTCATAAGTTTCAAATGAAATATCCAAACTTCAAACAGACAAATTCAATTCGTATGGAAGCACCAAAAAGCGGCTCAGGCGAACTGTTTCGTGAGTTTCAAATTATAGTATGACTAAAAAGTCTCTACTTCGTTCTCGTGGTTGTGCCTACAAACGATCTCCCTCCTTTATCCATTTAAAAGTGCTTGAGATATGAAAGTATTAAAACATGTGTTACGGGACGCGACGCGACGTTACGGACAACGTGATTCCTATATAGCCTCCACCTCACTTTGTGAAATCGGGGGTTCCAGTTTAGTGAAGTATGTCCCCGTGCTACGAATCAGTAGTTTGTTATGTGTACTGGTCCTTTGGATTACCGAACCCACTATATGTGGCTTTGATGTAGAATACCACTTAAGCTGGTGTTAGGGGCGTGAGAGGTGTAGCCTTATAGTAACTCTCATGAATTGACTCAATAAAAACCGAGTCTGCTACTTTTCTCCCTTATTTGTGTTTGATACTTCCAAACGATCCCCGTTTCAGTATGTTTACCTAACATTCATGTATTCCAAACACATGTTGATAAGGCGCACTCATATATATGATCAAATGAAATATCTAACATCACACTCAAACAACAAACTCAAGTGAAACATCCAATATCAAACCGATACATTCCATTCATATGGAAGCATCGTAAGTGATGGTTGGAAAAGTGGTCACCATAAATCTACGTTCCGTATGTTATTTACAAAATGAGGTCCGACAGGTCGTGTTGACAGCACATGTACCCGTAGCTAAGATATTTTACAGCACATCTGTAAAAAGAGTATGGAAGTGGGGATTTGGAAATCACCGAAAACGATAAATAAAAACATATTGTAGTTTTATCCCTATCCCTTTTTATTGGGATGACAATAGGGTAAGGGTGAGGTTTGGTGCTCCCTATAACCTGGATTAAACCCCCAATTGCCGTTTTGGCCGTTGACTCTATCCAAGGCCCTATTGTCCACCTGTTTTGTTATGTTTGTATTTTTATTCATCTGTGATTATTGTTTGTTTCTGTTTTTGGTTGAATGTGGTCCTTGAATGCTACATTAATTTTCCTATTCGACGTTTATAAACACGGCAAATCTCAGCTTCATATAATTATGTTTATAAGATGCAATGATGTTCAGTTTTGTTTTGAAGCATATGACCATCTTACACCTGAAGACCATATTTAATGTCTGGGTATATTTACATTATTTTATTTTCAGTAACTGTACTCAGAAACACATTATTTTACGAGTCCTTTTTCTGATTTTCTTGTTATGCTCCCCGAAAATTTCGGGGGAGCATATAGTCGCCGCTTTGTCCGTCCGTCCGTCCTTCCGTCCGTCACACTATTGTCCGGAGCATAACTTCAAAACTACTGATGAGACTGTAATGAAACATCTCACAATGATAGAGGACAATGAGAAAAAGTGAAGCGTGCTAGAACCGTAACTCTGTCATCATTCCAATTAGAGTTATTGCCCTTTGTAATTTTAAACTTAGGATTATTGTCTGGAGCATAACTGCAAAACCAGTGATAGTACTGCAATGAAACTTCACACACTAATAGAAATCAATGAGAAGACGTGCAGAGTGCAAGAATCGTAACTCTGTCATCATTCCAATTAGAGTTATTGTCCTTTGTAAAGTTATACTTGTTATTCTTGTCCGAAGCATTAGACAAAAACTACTAAAAGATCTTCAAATTGAAAACTGCTGGGTGATACAAGGCCATATGATAAGCTGGGAATACATTTCGGGGAGCATCCATCGGTTCTACCGATGTTTTTGTTGTTATATGTTAACAGAAAATTACAGAGACTGATTTATTTCTTTTCCCACACCCCTTCCCACATCCCTACAAAAAACATCGACTATTCCGAGAATTTGGCTAGTGAACCAGTTTGTGATCCGTTATGTGGTAGTGATAATGTGTGCATTTTTTGTTATTGATATATATCCTCTGAATCTGTAATATGCGCCACTTATCCACAAAATGATATGAAACCAGTCTACGAATGTCTGGGTACTACTGTTACCTACCACGAATGACTTGTAAGTCCACCATGAGCTCTGCCATCACACACATACATTCTAGAACGACTAGGGTGCATATCAGTATTAACATCTGCCGGCAGTGAAGATACTTCAAGATCTTAGTTCTGATGCTGAAAAGTAGAATCAACAGGTGTGGTGACATTATATACTAGTGTTATTGCTAGCATGCATATTTATAGAATATTATATCAGTAACTTTTGTTCATTTTTAAATATAAATGCGAAGAAAACAGAAAATGACAAATCAAAGGATGGTCAGGCTCAGCTGAGCCATTCTGCGTTGTCGTATCAAGCATACTAGTCTTTTTTATTTTCCAACCGAGTAGGGTACACTATTGGCTTGGTTGAGTGTGTTGCTTCACAAGGATCTCCTTATAAGTACCACGAATCAGTAGATTTATATTTTTACTCGTCCTCAACGAGCTCAATATATGTGGTTTTGAAGCAGACTATCGCTTAAGCCGGTGCTCGGGGCGTGACACGTGTTGCTTCTTACATAATCTCCCATGAACAGACTCAATACAACCGAGTCTACTGTATTTTCGTTCTTGTGTTTGTTGCTTCCAAAGATATCCCTTATCAGTATGTGTAACTAGTTTTATGAAACCAAATGATACGCTAAAAGGGGCCGCCGCCATATTGTGTTCCAACCCCTCAAGGTATCAGGCATGATTTGTTTTATGCACTCAATGGTTTATTATCTTATTGCTCTGGCTTCTGCCCAGTCATTGAGTACATTCTTTGTGGCTTTCTATGCTATTGTTTTTGTATTTATATATACACCAGCATCTTTATGTTTTACTTATATTGCCTATTAATGCTGCCTTGTTGTTTAGAGAATAGTTAATGGCGGGGATTTCTTTATTAACACTGTCCCATTTTATTGGGTTGACAGTAGGGTAAGTGTCAGGTTTGGTGAACCCTAGAACCTGGTTTAAACCCCCAGCAGCCTTTTTTGCCACTGACCGTTCCAAGGCGGTAGCCTTACTGTCAACCCTGTTTGTGTTTGTGACGCCATATGCCTTTATTCCTTACTAACATTGCCATTCATGTTTGTCGTTTTGCTTGTTTTTGGGTTCACGTTCAGTTGTAAAGCTACGCCTACTAGGGAATTACAAGAATATGGATTGAACTACCTAATTCCACTTGGTGATATTATTCCTTTACTTGCATTGATTTCTCTTACGTTCATTCTTAATACATTATGCCTACCGCGTCTTGTACTTGTGCCACAGATCATTGCTAGTATCAGCAGATTTTAAACAACATTAACGAATATATCGCTTTGAGCTTTTAAAAGTGATTACATAACTCAGTTTGTATGCGTGGGGTGCATATGTCATCACGTTAATTTCAAATTTGGAAATATCAGGCTTCTAAGCTACTGGTAGACATTAACAGTGCCGTCTTGAAAGGAATGGTAACGTATAATGATGTATTTTCGTCCCGTAATGGTTTAAACGTTTGCTAATAATGCTTCTGCCAAGCCATTGTGGACTTATTTGTGATAGGTTTTAGATTTCATATAATCATATATACATGATCGTATGTGGTGTATGTTATATGATACTGCCTGTTATATGATATTGCCTGTTATATGATATTGTCTGTTATATGAATATGATATTGCCTGTTATATGATATTGCCTGTTATATGATATTGCCTGTTATATGATATTGCCTGTTATATGATATTGCCTGTGATATGATATTGCTTGTTATATGATATTGCCTGTTATATGATATTGCCTGTTATATGATATTGCCTGGAGGGAATTTCATTGTTTGCACTGTCTAGTTTTATGGCGATGCCAATTGGGTAAGGGTGAAGTTTGGTGCACCCTAGAACCTGGTTTATGCGTCAGCGGCCTTTTTGCCACAGACCATCCATGGTATTCCTGTTCACTTTCGGTCCATGGTGTCGCATTATTTTTTCTATTAACATTTTTTTGATTGGAAGGCGTGTTTGTGAATGATAAACTACATTTCCGTTACTACTTGCGTACCTACTTTATGATAATATAACAGAGACTACATTCATAGCAAGTACACTTATTACAAGACAGATCACCAACATAAAATGAGCATATTATCTGACGGCGGATACTGGCAGCATTGCCCATTGTGAAAACCTTGTTTTATTGAAATTAGAAATTGCCGAGCAAAGTTATTTAATAATATCGAAATCGAAATAAAAAATAATCTGACTAATTGTAACAATTTATATAAATGTCTTTGTGTGCGTATGAACGCAATAGTTAAAATGCATGGATGTGTTTTGTAGATATACAGTTTGGTTAGTGTTTGTAAAATTGTGATGTCAGGCATATATAACTTCTGATCGATTTGTTTACCAACTCTTCCCAAGTATGCTAGGTTCCCACTGTCGTGCGATCCGTTACGGACGCCACGATTGGCCATTCGTAGCTGATCGTGGAACTTCTCTGAAATTTCAGGTTTAGATACGAGGTGATGCGAGTCGATACGTTCTGATACGATTTGTTGCGCTCGGATGCGATCTGGTCACGATTTGTCAATTTCAGGTGTCACGATCTGTCACGGTCTGATCTCCCGTTCAGATACGATCACATAGGATTGTTTCGATCGAGTCCACGATTGGGTCTCGATCTGACACGATCATCACGATCGGGTTCCCCGAATTGGGACGATCTGGTACGTGCAGATACGTTCCGATACGTTCCGATACGTTCATCACGAACCGATGCGCTCCGTTACGATAGGATACGATTGTGGTCGCGATGTCTTTCACGATCATGATCGAGGGTGATCACGATTTGAGCTACGACTGGACCCCGACGGGTATATATACAGCCCGACTGACCATGGACTGCATTGTTTCTTGAACTTTTACAGAGTGAACACTACAACCCTCAACCATTGGTGATGGCAGGAGTTGCGGATGATGACAACGTGGCATTTGCAGTATTACTGTATACTTACATTATCGCCAGAAAAGAGAACTCGTAACAGATCGTGAGCGTTCGTGTAAAAACGTAACTACTCGTATCTACTCGCATCTTCTCGTATCAACTCCTATCTGCTCGTGAGTCATTCGTTTCAGGTCTTGAGCAATGGGACCCGACAGAGCGTAACAGATCGTGACAGATCGTGGGAGATCGCAACACATCTCAACAGAGCGTGGTGTTTGTCTTGTCTAAGATCGATCCCGATCACCACGATTTGAAAGCACGATTAGATGCGATCTGTCGCGCTTTGTTACGATGCAATACGATCTGATACGATGATCCCGATTGACAATTGATCGAGTTGATCGTAGAAAAATTTTGAACCGTTCAAAATTTTTCTACGATTAACACGATTGCCACGACTGACCTCAAGATCTGATAAGATCTGATAGGATCACCACGATTAGTCCACGAATAAGACCACGATTTCAATCGTGCCGCGAATCGTGATAGTGGGAACATAGCATAAACACGTTTCCTTGTTGCTTTATATGACGATTGTTTGAAAGATGGCGACAAACTTTCTTGTAACAGCCTTTATCGGAACGGTACGGTAATGCACACAAAAGAAGTCAGACAGCGTGTATCGGGACGGCAAGGTAGTATTCACAGGTTGTCTTCGTGATATAGTCATAAGCAAATCTACAACAGCCGATATCGGCACGGTAGGGAAATGTACACAAGTTGTCTTACGCCATTTAGCCAATTGTAGCAACCTATATCGGCACGGTAAGGACATATATACAAGTTATCTTCGTGATATAGCCCTTAGCAAATTGTCCTGCATCGGCACAATACGTAAATATACACAGGTTATCTTTGCAATATAATCGGCACAATACGGACATATAAACATGTTATCTTCGCGATATAACCATTAGCAAATTATAACAGACTGTATCCGCACGGTACGGAAATATACTCAGGTTATCTTCCCGATATAACCATGAGCAAATTGTAACAGTCTGTATCCGCACGGTACGGAAATATACACAGGTTGTTTTCGATAAAGCCCTAATCAAATTGTCACAGCCATATACACAGATTATCTTCGCGATTTAGCCGTTAGCAAATTATAACAGGCTGTATCGGCAGGGTAAGGACATATGCACAGGTAGTCTTCGTGATATAGCCCGTATCGGCACGGTACAGAAATATACACAGGTTGTATTCGTGATATAGCCATTAGCAAATTGTAACAGCCTGTATCGGCACAATACAGAAATATACACAGGTTATCTTCGCGATATAACCATTAGCAAATTGTAACAGACTGTATCCGCACGGTACGAAAATATACGCAGGTTGTCTTCGTGATATAGCCCTTAGCAAATTGTCACAGCCATATACACAGATTATCTTCGCGATATAGCCGCTAACAAATTGCAACAGCCTATATCGACATGATACGGAAATACACACAGATTATCTTGGAGATATAGCCATTAGCAAATTGTAACAATCTGTTTCGGCACGGTAAGGACTTATACACAGGTTGTGTTCGTGATATAGTCATAAGCAAATAGTAAAAGTCTGTATCGATACGAAAGGTAAAATAAACACGTCTTTTTATAGCCATTAGCAAATTGTAACAACCTGTATCGGCAGAGTAAGGAAATACACACAAGTGTTTCGTGGTATAGTCATTACAACATTGTTAGAACCTGTATCGGCATGATAAGGTAATATACACAAAGTGTTTCGTGGTATAGTCATCACCACATTGTAACAACCTGTATCGACATAGTAAGAAAATACACACAAAGTGTTTCGTGGTATAGTGATTACCATATTGTTACAACCTGCATCGGCAGAGTAAGAAAATACACAGAAAATGTTTCGTGGTATAGTCATTATAACATTGTTACAACCTTTATCGGCACGGTATGGAAATATACAGGTTGTCTTGCAGCCATTAACAAATTGAGATGCATTAAAACTGTATGAGTTACTATAAAAACGTGCATCGCATTTGTTTGATTTAGTTGCCTGTCGTGATCAAATAAACGAAATATAGAAAGGCATACAATACCTGCTCTTCTTTAACGTGTAATTTGCTTTTTTCTTAATGGAAGGCTTCATGGCGTCTTGTGTTATGTTACCATGTTGCTATAACATTGTCTAAACATCGACATATTATATTTGTATGGCTTTCTGTAGAAAGGCTTTAGTCTCAGATTGCTTTTATCTGAAATGATATCAGTCGTAAAAGAAAACAATATTGAGATACGTTGCCAGTCAATCTATTAAGAATTGACGTTTTTGCTGTTAATATCATTTTGAAAAATAATCATCTATCACAACGATTGAAGGTCACATGGATACAGTTACCTTATTTGCAATATTCCATTAAGTTAACGCAAAAACAGGTAGCAACGGCACCGTAGATCCGCACTGTACCACAAACAAAGAGCAAACTAACTACATAATGGAAAGAACAATACACAGCACAAAGAGTGGAGAAGATAGGGTTTACCGATTTGGAACGGTCAGTAGGCAATATGGCCCACTGGTTAGCTTAAATCGATTTTAAGTGTACACAACCTCACTATTATCCGGCTTTCAGCGCTCAAATTGACATGACAGTGCAAATAAAAGTACATCCCATCAAAAGGAAATCTCAAACAAAAAAGTCCACATCCAGAGAAAATAGGAAACGATACACGTGTATGCTTTTGTAAAAATATATAGAAAAACAACAACATAATTTCTTCGTTCTGCTAAGTTTCTAAGTTTAACCTAAACAATTTATTTAACTTTAATACGTTGTTATTGCAGATGTGTTACAGTATCTCATAATGTTACTAGCAACATATGCAAATAGATTGAACTACAGGGCCCCGTTTTATGAAGCAACTCACGACCATTTTGATCCTAAATCAATTTCTTAAATGCTTCACTATCAATTACACTTTTCAAATAAACGTGATTTCATTTCATTTTCTTATACATGTGATATTTCTGCACTACGTTCACACATAATTGTCTACATTGAATGCTTAGGTGAAAAAAGTGAACGATTTTAAAATTTAAGACTTATCGTAAGATGTTTAATAAATCAGGGCCCTGGTTATTACAACAGTTCTCTCCAATAAAAAATATCGCCTTACAGTTTTATCAGTATGTTATGAATAATTCATTGCGATACATGATCGTTAAACGTCATGCTCTTTTAGTTCTGGAAAGAAACGGCGGGGCAAAGGGAAGAAGGTTAAGTGCTTTCTAGTGTTTGCTTTTACTTTAAGTATTTACATATTAAGAATACAATCATATAAATCAGATATTTCTTGGAGAACGCGATTGCCATCATGTTAATGACAGGAAAGGATTAATATGTCTTGACATCCTATGGTAAGTAATGACAATATGTTGAGGCATGCGATATTGCTGCTGGCATGTTTGTGGCTTAAACTGTGCGATATTTGTTTGAAAAGCTAAAGTTATGAAACATCTCGTTTTAGATATATAGAGGATCTTACATGAGTGACTGTGTATTATTGATTTTAATAAACGAGTTGGATAAAATGATAGGATACGAGGCTCTTGCCGAGTATCCTATCTTTTTATCCAACGAGTTTATTAAAGTCAATAACACACAGTCACTAATGTAAGATTCAGTTTATCACATAACCCTCCTACGACTTGATAGTTTCACTTTAATATTGTAAATTTTCCTTATATACGGCGGCAATTTGTAAGGCAAATCATGACGTTGTTTTGTTGTTTACACGACGTCGCTACGTTACGCGGTTGTAAATGCGTTGGCCTTATAAATAATGCGACACCCTAAACCAAATTTAACGTTACTAACGTTCATTTTATGAATTAAAATTTCAATTAATGATAAATAATTAAGGCGTCTGAACGTACCGTATGATATACCACGAAGACAATTAGTATTAACAGTTTTAACGTATACAAACACAGTGATTCTGTCCTCATTTGCATCTGTAATGCACAAGTGTATTACGAGAAATAAGTCATGGCTTTACTGCACTCCCAGACGCCATGTTATGTGATAAAAAGTTGTATATCTGACAGCGCAATGAGTCTTGATGGAAATACATGTTTAAAGGGACACACGGCAATCTTTACTTTGTTTAAAACAAGCCGCTTCCCGTTATTCTTTCGTGCACATTGGCAATTCTTTATTGCTATTTTTTTACAAGGTTCACACACGTATTATAAAATCTCTAATCAGGATTTTAACGAGCACAAACATTTCAAACTTGATATAAAAGTTATACATATATAATTTATGAACGGTTAATAAATTAGGGGTAGTTAGTCTGGTTCTGTTAAATATATTTAGTTAGTGCTGTGTGGCGGCTATAAAATGTCACCTGACTACACACCATTGGTTTTGTTACTTGCTGGTCCGTTTGGATCATCAAGCCCAATCTGCGTGGCTTTAAAGTAGAATACCACATAAGCCAGTACTAGGGAGCGTCGTAGGAGTTGTTGCACCATATATTACCTCTCATGAGCAGACTCAATAAAAAACAATCTGCTACGTGTCTCTATTGTGTATTTGTTGCTTCCACATTTTAGTATAATACAATATCATGTATTATACTTTAATGCGATGCATTGTCCTTAAATGCCGTGCTCATGTGGAAACGACGTGATGTAGTGTCACGGTGAAGACGATTTAGTGCCTTCTAGTGTTTGCGTTTACATTAAGTTAGAGTACATACAAATCAGATATTTCTCGGATAACGCGATTGTCATCATGTTAATGTCTTATTGACAAGAAAGTCTTCATATGTCTTGCCATTCTATTGTAAGTAATGACAACTTGTTGAGGTATGCGATATGCCGGCATGTTTGTGGCTTAAACTTAAGGCGATATTTGTGAAGAAAGCTGACATTTTGAAACATCTCGATTTAGATGTAAAGGTGTGTATCTTACAGCGCGATGGGTCTTGATGGATACACATGTTAAAATGTTACAATTTTAACACAATTATGGCATTTAACAAAACAAGAATATTTTCCTAAAACAAACACTTACAGACAGATAGACAGACGGACGGACGGACGGACGGATGGACGGACGGATAGCTAGATAACATAAACCAAAAGTCAACATATATATATACATATATAAAACAAAAATATATACATCAAACAATATATGTCGCAATGCTGAATATTTTGCAATCAGTCATTACATGACTCTTGCCGAAACGAAACACAAGATGACAAAATGATACAATATACTCAGTTTAAATTACAGATATGTATCTATAGAAAAAAGTTAAAGAGCACGACCTTCTAAAAACGTCAGCTGCCTGCTGGATTTAGCAAAAAACTTAACCATAATAGCATTACCCTTACAAAACGAAACACAAGGTAACAACTATCATACAGTATAACATACACCATGTGAAGACGATATTGAGCACATTGTGTATATAAGATGAACCACTTTTAAAAGTAACTGTTCACTGTTTTCAATATAGTAGTTTCTTAATCCAGCGAGTAAGTCACAAATTTGATCGTTGCTGCCTTGGGAGATAAATCTAAGATAGCTGACCATAACATATTTCTGTAACTGTTGTTTTTGCATATTATTAACTTTTCATAATATTGCACCAGTAATATATTTAAAAATTTGATAAAATAGTCAAGAAAGTTTTATTTAATTAGTCTTAAAGTCAAAATGACGCAGGATAACTAAACCGAGGAGCAAATCTTAATGTTTGAATAAAACTCAAGATTGCCATGTGTCCCTTTAACAGAATGTTCTTCTTTCATAAGCAAAGACGGTCTTGCAAACATTTACATTGTCTGGTATTCATATGTGTTAGTTTTCAAAACGGTTTTCTACACGAACTTAGATGCAAAGCTTGAGCTGCTGACAAATACATGCAAGTAATTAGATAACTCATATTTGACAATAACCAGTATATTTCAGGATTAAAGCCATGCGTTTGCTTGTCATCATTCAAATATCGCAATAATCTGTTTATAAATATGTGTTTCGCCATGCGTTTGCTTGTCATCATTCAAATATCTCAATAATCTGTTTATAAATATGTGTTTCGCCATGCGTTTGCTTGTCATCATTCAAATATCTCAATAATCTGTTTATAAATATGTGTTTCGCTATATATTTACACGGAATGATTTACATATTTGCACAGCCTAAAATGGTTCAATACAAATAACAATTTCAAATATGCATATTAACTTGTAAATAGTGTAAGTATTATGCTATGTTTAACATGAATGATACCGATTCTTTAATATATTTTTTACATTGAAATGCAATAAACACGTGGAAACAAAATAAAAAAGTATTAACAAATTATATACATGACTGTATGATTTACTTAACGCAATTAAAAGTCTTTTTATTGTGTGTTTATATTTGATTAAAATGTCCCAAGGATCGATTGCATAATTCCGATTTTACTTCTATCAATACATGAATTTGATCGGTCACCAGATTTATAGGAAATGTGAATAATTTCTAACATGTACATAACACTACAATCGATCTTGGAAATAAACACAAATAAAAAAACTTGCACTTTTAATTGGGTTAAGTATACTTGCTCAAGATAATGAAATGCATATAAAAACACTTAAAACTACAGTCTCTATTTTGACTGGTAATAACTCATGAATATGAATGTGTCACGTGTGAAGTAGTTTCAAATCGACGAACAGTAGTCGGTATAAAAGGCAGAAATCGATCATGCGTAAAATATTACATTTTTATTTAGCCTTCGTACAGGTAACATCGATAAATATACGGCTTCAGAATATATGATAAAAAAGTACTTGCCCGGAACGGGATTAGAACCACAGCCGTTGCGCTTTTAACAGGGAGACTATACCACATGACCTATGACGTCATTATTGCTAATTCTTAAAGTAAAAAGGTGTAAACATTCGCGCGCATTGAAAGCTTCAGAGTGCGATAAGATTTTTATTTCTTAAACATTTTCTACCAAAGAAAGCGAATTCGAACGCAAAAAAATGTAAGCTACCCTCGACTGATATTATTTTTTTGTGAAAGTTGGTACTTTTGGAAAATACTTTGGAAAACTCCTGAAAATGCACCAGAACAAATTGCTAATCCATGAAGCGTACTTTAATTTTGCGCATATTATGAACAAAATCCATGCACATACCCCGTTTTTATCACGAAAACTTCCACAATATTATTACACATCAGGTAAGCGAAAGGGTTTTGTGTCAAAGAACCTTTTCGCAAGAATTAATGCATTTTTAGATTATGCTAATCCGTAAAGTCGATTATTTTATGCTAAACCGTGATGTCCTTTGTGTTGTCAATTATCTAAAACTTTATAAAACCTATGTTTTTATCGCTATTTTGTCCGTCGTCAGACTTCGTCCGTCGAGGTTGTCTTCCGTCGTCATCGTAAACATTTAAACAACATCTCTGAAACCACTGGGCGAAATTGCATAAGACTTCACAGGAACGATTTCTGGGTGGTTATCTCTCAATGTTATTTAAAATCTAGCAATCAACCCAGAACTCGGGTTGGCATGCCAACAGAAGGAAAATATAGGAAGGTGGGATATAGTCCTGCAGTTTTATATTCCAGAAAAGTCCATTATAAACGCTTACTAAACACAGGGCTTTATATAACGGGGATATGACACGGCAGTACAAACCTTGTATTCAACTGAGAACACTTGTCGTCCAGGTAAGTTTATCGATTATACGCTGCATTTATCCATTTTTACTACGCTTATCGTGGCGGTATGCGAGAGGCCTCGATGTATGGCACACCCATCTACATTGCAAACAGACATTATATATCCTTTTTTATTGATTTTTTTATATATTTTACATAGCCAGGAAGCTAAATAAATAACCTTTTTTATGGTGTAATTTTATTCCAAATAACGGTTAAATACAAAGGTAAAATCTAGAGTTGGAAAGAAAATATATCGCTTTTTTCTTAAAGCGTTTACGCCCCATCACCGTGTGTTTATTGTTTTGGTTACATGTATTGTTTAATACATATTTAGATAAGATGCATGGTTAGAAAGCCAAATAAATAACCTTTCTATTGATTGATGATCTTTCGAACAATGTCTTCAAAGGTTAAATGAATCTCGAGTCGGTAAACAAAATAAAAGCGTTGCCGCAATCATCAAGCGGTTCTTTTGTTCAGTCTAGATAATGTTTGTGACGATAACAATACATTTAAATGATTTATTAAGTCAGCAAAACTAAATTATCTTTTTTAACTTTTCTATATCTGACACCAATGAGCAAAAGCTATCCTATCTCTCTTAACTTACATAATACTTTGTTATTTGACTGTAGACTATTTTGTGAAAACTATCAGTACTGCTCTGCACTATCATCTTTTTCTCTGGCTGTACTACCACCTTTAATTGTCATAACGATTACCATTTACAGTTGAACTTGAATTATATATTATATCCATTGCTGTTTTACACAAGTAAAATCTTGGAATAAAAGAATTTGAATTGAATTGAATATAGATGTTTGTTAACAACAACTGGTAAAGCGTGAAAGGCGTAAAAAACAAACAAACAAGAAACTGCACGAACGTCGGCCATCTTTTTTTCATCGCAATTTCTTTTTTTTTTTACTTTTTTTTACTTTTTATTCTGTATTTACATAAAAACAAATATATAGACATGAAATACAACATTGTAACACTATATGTGGACATATTCCACCATTTTGATTCTTTTACGAATTAATTGAACCAGTAAACATTCGTTCGTTCTATCATTCAAACCCATTCATTGAAACATTCATTCATTTATAGTTCATTTATTCATTCATTCACTCATTTATTCATTCATTCACTCATTTATTCAATTATTCTATGTTCAGTTGTGTATCTGTTATTTTCTGTTACTGGGGCGATTATCAGTTGCGTTTACATATCTACCCCAACGCTGATATAGGCCGATGTTCTATTTGTCCTTAATGTGCCTCAACGATGTTCTCTGTCCTCCCACTTCGTGTATATTGTGAATGAACTGATTAGGTCAGAAAACCCATGCATCGCAATTTCACACATCCTGTTTTGAGAACAAAACACTAAAAGAAGCAATTAAAAACTTGCTAAAAACATGAACAACCCACGCAAATCGTGAAAAGGATACTTACATTACGTTTTGCAGCAACTAACTTGGAAATGAGAGCATTTTATAATCATTGCAACTAGATTTAGCAATTTTAGCTGGTTAAAAGACTAAATCAGCCGACTTTAAAACCGAGAAGAAAACAAACAAACACTAATAATGTGTTGTTCGAATTATCATTATCACGTTTGCCGGTCTTACTTTTTCTTATTGATACATGTGTGTTTGTTAATTACTCAATCGATATGCCAGTATAATACATTAATCACACGATTCTTAATTGCTCACGCAATGCAGTCGAGGTTTTACCAGTTGTTGTTAACAAATATCTATAGCAAAGTTAAAAAAGATAATTTAGTTTTGCTGACTTAATAAATCATTTAAATGTATTGTTATCGTCACACACATTATCTAGACTGAAAAAAGAACCGCTTGATGATTTCGGCAACGCTTTTATTTTGCTTACCGACTCGAGATTCTCCTCGTTCATTTAAGCTTTAAAGAAATTGTTCGAAAGAACATCAATCAATAGAAAGGTTATTTATTTGGCTTTCTAACCATGCATCTTATGTAAATATTCATTAAACAATACATGTAACCAAAACAATAAACACACGGTGATGTGAGTAAACGCTTTAAGAAAAACAAAGCGATATATTTCCTTTCCAACTCGAGATTTTACCTATTTATTTAACCGTTATTTGGAAATAAATTACACCATTAGAAAGGTTATTTATTTGGCTTTCTGGCAATGTTAAATATATAAAAATTCAGTAAAACAAGGATATATAATACCTGTTGCAATGTAGATGGGTGTGCCGTACATCGAGGCCTCTCGCATACCGCCACGATAAGCGTAGTAAAAATGGATAAATGCAGCGTATAATCTATAAACTTACCTGGACGGCAAGTGTTCTCAGTTGAATACAGCATTTAGTAAGGGTTTATAATGAACTTTTATGGAATATAAAACTGCAGACTCTATCCCACCTTCCTAGATTTTCCTTCTGTTGGCATGTCAACCCGAGTTCTGGGTTGATTGCTAGATTTTGAATAACATTGAGAGATAACCGTGCACCAAGAAATCGTTCCTGTGAAGTATTATGCAATTTCGCCCAGTGTTTTCAGAGATGTTGTTTAAATATTTACGATGAAGACGGATGACAACAGCGACGGACGATGTCTGACGACAAAATAGCGATAAAAACATGGATTTTATAAAGTTTTAGATAATTGACAACACAAAGGACTTCACGGTTTAGCATAAAATAATCGACTTCACGGATTAGCATAATTTAAAAATGCAT
The DNA here is from genome assembly GCA_037043455.1 of Cyrtodaria siliqua. Lineage (NCBI taxonomy): Eukaryota > Metazoa > Mollusca > Bivalvia > Adapedonta > Hiatellidae > Cyrtodaria > Cyrtodaria siliqua. The sequence continues at coordinate 45,813 of JAWPHD010009245.1, forward strand.
TAATTCTTGCAAACTGGTTCTTTGACACAAAACCCTTTCGCTTACCTTTATGTGAAATAATATTGCTGACGTTTTCGTGATAAAAACGGGGTATATGCATAGATTTTGTTCATAATATGCGCAAAATTAAAGTACGCTTCATGGATTAGCAATTTGTTCAGGTGCATTTTCAGAAGTTATCCAAAGTGTTTTCCAAAAGTATCAACTGTCACAAGAAAACAATATTAGTCGAGGGTAGCGTAAATTTGTTGCGCTCGAATGCGCTTTCTTTGGTAGAAAATGTTTAAGAAATAAAAATCTTATCGCACTCTGAAGCTTTTAATGTGGGCGAATGTTTACAATTTTTTTCTTCAAGAATTAGCAATAATGACGTCATAGGTCATGTGGTATAGTCACCCTGTTTATTATAAGTGTTGATGGACGTACGTTTAACCACTAGACCACGGGCTATTTGTTTCAAGCATTATTAACACTAAATAGGCATTACGTAATAACTAGCGGACATACAAGCTCATCAAGCGCTAAATAACAAGTCGAGATAGGGTTGTTTTGAGGCGGAATATTAGTTTCATATTGATAACATATAGTATTACAACAGGCAATGTTAACTTACACGTCCGACAGGATAAACTAATATTTATGGATTTATCTTGAGCTGCGTTCAAATATGTTAAATTGTTTTGCCTCATAATAAATGGTAGTTTCTATACCATTTTCTCAAGAAACGTTATAGCTCAGTGGATAGAGCACCTCAGTGGATAGAGCACTTGACTTGAAATTAGATGGTGGTGTGTTCGTGTCCCGAAAGAGGCTTTTCTTTTCTTCTGTAAATCACTATGTTACCTGTGTATATGTACGATGTGCACTGGTCGATGTATATACAATAAATGATGCCTGCGTTATATTTACTCGCTTAAAATACCCGATTTCGACATGAGCTGGTGAACATGAAGTTACAAATAAAGACACGACCGCAAAGAAGAAATCGATTGATAAAGAGAAGCTGTAGCTTTAAATCACAGAACGAGAGATCTGCACTGAAAAGTTGACAATTCAAGATATTTGCACATGTATAGGACTTGGAACATGTGTATAATTCACAAATTGTATATACAAACAGATACAATTCATATAACTAATTGTCTCGCTAAACTACTTTTAAGGGGATCAGCCAATTCACAGACCGTCTCCAACACTTATTTCCAAAACAAGGAGTAACGCTATAGTTGATATCTTAAACTGGCATTCATCTACTAGGTGATCAGTCGGTTCACAGATGGTATTCACCATCAAAACAAAGAGTAGATGATTCAGTAGTAAATGAGATTTCAATTTAGGTAAAATACAATGGGATTATGTTTTTTCTACCAAATTCAAGCTTGTGAAACATGGCCGTAAACACGTTTATAAGGGCAGAAACGTATACAAGGGCAATTATACTTCGTTCTCTGTAGCAGCATCGATATAAAAATACACAACTGTCCTAATCATTGAAAAAATATTTTAATTTTCAAGGAAATAAAAAGGAGCATAACTTATAAAAATTGTGAAACATGTGTTTGAATTGACTGACTATGTAACACTTAATACTTATTTATATTTTTAAGTATATCTTTCAGCATTATTTATAAAATATAAGCAATACAAATAATGCTTGTGTTTCTTGATTTCAGATGATGTTGACTTTGTGCCTGGTGGGTGTAGTGGCGATGTGCTGGCATAGGACCGAAAGGTCATGTGGGGTGTGGGGGTGGGTTGGTGGGTGCAGAGTTTATATCACACATTTAATCGCCAGACTGCTACTCAAATAGTTCATAACAATTAATAGTAATTTGCGTGTGTTACATATAACACCATACAATTAGGAATGTGAATACATATGGACCGCAGTGTGACAACATGACTAAGACATTTGTAGAACTGACTGTAATGAACTTTGATTTTAACAATTGTACTTCATCTTTATTTTACATGCATTAGGGAGAGTTCAATAAGAAACAATATCAATGTTAGAAAAACACGGCTCCTATAATATTTTCAGAATAACATGTTATCTTAATGGTTTGTTCTATTGTTGCTCTGGCTTCCACCATGTCATTGAGCTCTGTGGCTTTCTAGGCTTTTGGTTAAATTTATATTCATATATACATGATCATGTATGTGTTATACTTATATTACCTTTTAATTATGCATTGTTTGTTAGAGAATATAACCCGGTGGAGATATCTGTATTTACACCAATGCGTTTTATTGGGATGACAATGGGGTAAAAGTGAGTTTTGGTTCCTATACCCAGGTTTAAACACCAACCCCACCCTAGCGGACATTTGCCACTGACCGTTCCTTGGCGGTAGCTCTTTTGTCAATCCTGTTGTATGTGTCTGCCGTCCTTATAATTGTTATTTGTTTCTATGCGTGCTTTTGGTTGACAATGGTCTTTGAATGATACATTTCCTGTTCGACTTCTTATCTACTTTTACATTCGCACGTGACACGAGCAAATTTACTTACTTTGCAATAGTATAATAAAGAAGATAACCCTACTTAATGATACTATATCTCTGTTTAAAGCCAGTGGACGTGTACCAACATCAAATAGCAGCGGTTATACGCTTTGTTTTTATAGGCATTTTTATAGTGCATCATTTCTTTATCTACGATCGACAAAGTAACATTAAAAATACACACACATTCACGGAAAAATGGTATAGCGTATGCGAGTTTCGAGCCCATGACTTTCGGATTGACAATCACTGCTTACAGAAAAGTTGGAGACATTTATCTTCTAAGAAAACGCTTGACTCATAGTCATGAACGACTGAGCCGTTTAAAAACACTGAATACAGAAAAGTTGGAGTCATTTATCTTCTAAGAAAACGTTTGACTCATAGTGATGACTAATCCAATCTGTTGACCAATAGCTCACTGCGCTTTGCCTTTGCTAATCCAATATGTTGATCAATAAAGTCATTTTATCGTTATTTTATCGATATATTGTTAGCAGTGTAGACGTTATCAGTGTAGACGTTAGCAGTGTAAACATACGTTATAATTTATTCACCTTGAGTATGATTCAAAGCGTTTCTAGGTGGTTACGTACACGAAAGATCGTCGGAAATAATACGCCACAGAAAACATAGATTACAAATTCCAACATCAGATAGTATATGCTGAAAATATACTGTGTGTGGTTTTTGAAATAACATCGAGAAACAACCCAAAATCCATTATTAAACACATATATAGTTAAAATGAAAAGTAGTAATTCAGTTGTCTCTTTGGTCTAATGGTTATGTAGGTTTCTTTACTTATATTAAGTGGTTCCGCCATAATACCATTAAGCGATCGGAAAGCTTATATTAGCAGGATTTTATAACAGATATTTCGAGAATAAAACATGTTTAAAACATTTTTACTGAAAAAAAATATGCAATAACCTGTTTAAAATTACCTATTAAATGTTTTAATTTTACAGTATTCAAATGTTTTAAGCCGAAATTAAGGTTTTATTTCATATCCCAGCCAACCCCGTTGTTGTTTCATTGAGAAGGGGTTGGATGGGGTATCAAAGTTAATACTCTGTCCACGTAATGTATACGGGTTTACGGCCATGTTTCACTAGCTTAAATTTGGTAGAAAAACGAGCGTAAAAGCTCTCCCATTTAGTTTAGGAACACATCCAACAGCCTGACATAGAGCTATAGTATCTTTAAATTGCATTCATAAACGTATAGAACAAGATATAATGAAACAATAGTATAAATACTGAAAAGTGGATCCCTTGGAAACAACAAAAACAAACAAGGGATACAAATAGCAAACTCGGTCTTATTGAGTCTGTTCATGAGAGGTAATGTAAAGTGCAACATCTCTCACGCCTCTTAGCATCGGCTTCTGCGATATTCTACTTTAAAGCCACATAAAGTGGACTTGGTGACTTCAAAGGACCAGTAAGTTATAAAAGTTCTGATTTGTAGTCAGGGCAACTTTTTACGGCCGCCAGACAACACTAATAACACTTATATAGTACCAAGCATGAACTATGGTTGTATTATATGCGACCTTTGTAAACAAAAACAAGTCGCAATGAGTATATGTCTGGCAAACATAATAACGCACTTCGTCTCAAAGCGTGTTTTCTCAAACTGGTTGACCTTTTCATAATGAGTGCACTGTCATACCTGTGCTTTACAGCATTAAATCATGGAACACCTGCAGATATGACGGAAATGCTAACAAAGGTATCAGATTCACATCACACAAACTTACGATCTGTCACAAACGACGAGATACGATTTCCCAAGACTCATTCTTCTGTAATACACCGTTTTCTACCAATGGAATTAGGGTTTGATCAATTAACCATTATCGATACGCCTACCAAACTCTTTGTTTATCTTAATTGAAGGAAAAAGTAAAATCACATGTTAACAATGAACTCCGATCAATCCGAGAGCACAGATCTGAGTACAAAACACCTCATATCACCGGAAAATTTGTTTCTAGACATTTATTTACTTATTAAAATATCTGTTTTCCCTTCTTTCGATGGTCAAGAGAAGGAGATGGTCTGTGAATCGTAGTTTGGGAAGGACTAAATATATCAGTATTATTTAAGATTTTCAGCAATAATACATTACATAATATTGTAACAACACTATTGCAAAACAAAACAAAATTCCGATAACAGTGGCGCGTCAAGTGTCACCAAATAAGGGCTGGTTGATATGATTTGTTTTATTTTGTAAAGCATTTTCATCTGCATGTGCAATGTTATGTTTGACCCGATACACATTGTGAATGTTTTGTCAATATACATTTTCGTTATTATTAAACGCCAGACATTAAAAACTTCAGCACCTGTATGTTTTTATAGGCTGTGTATATGATTGTGTCATCGGCATTTTAGTTTCAGATGAATTGGTCCGTTCGTTGGACACAATGCTTTACTTTCAATTGTGCACGATTTAAATCATTTGTGTGAGTTTGTTTTTCCATTTCGCAAGCAAAACAAATTCATCAAAAGGATGCTGTGATCAACTACATCGAATGCTTGTCTTAGATCAATGAATAATGAGACCATTGAATATCCTTTGTTAATGCGAGCCAACCATGTATGTACTCATTTTATTAATGCTATTTGATAGGATTGTCTTTGTCGAAATCCTCATTTGATTCATGAAGCAAAATGCTGTGCAAGTTGTTTCTGAGTCACCTTTATCGAAATAGGTAAGACTGATATTGGTCAATAGGTAAGACTGATATTGGTCAATAGGTAAGACTGATATTGGTCAATAGGTAAGACTGATATTGGTCAATAGGTAAGACTGATATTGGTCAATAGGTAAGACTGATATTGGTCAATAGGTAAGACTGATATTGGTCAATAGGTAAGACTGATATTGGTCAATAATGTTCAAGAACGATCACTTGCATTACCCACTTTAAAAAGAAGAATCACTTTCGTGTTTGAGAGGCGATAGGCCAAAAATATATTGTTGTTAGAGAATGAAACTCATGTGTGTGTGTTGGGGGTAGTGGGGTGGTTCTTTATTTGCACTGCTCCGCCCCGTCAAATTGGGATGTTGTGCGAGGTTTGATGCACCCTAGAACCTGGTTTAAAACCCCAGCGGCCTTTTACCACTGAAAGTACCCAGCCGGTAGCCCTTTTTCAATCATTTTATATTTCTGTTTAGTGACTTCTGACTTCTTATAATTTGCCTTTATGGTATTATTATTGTTTGCTTTGATGAGTACTTTTGGTTGACTGTGGTCCTTGAATGCTACATATATTTTACAACACTTATATCTACTTTCGAAATCTAAAGAAAAACATCGAAACATAAACGTTGGTTTTAATCTGGTTCCTTCATGACTAGTAATCATTTAGAGGTTCAAGTCCATTACTTTGTCACGCTTTACTTTCATTAAGCGATGGGAAGCTTATATTAACGGGATTAACGGATGTTTTGACAGTAAAACACACTTAAAAGCATTTTTTACAGAAGAAATGTGATAACCTGTTTAAAATTACCTATTAGATGTTTTAATTTTACAATACGCAAACTTTTTAAGCCGAAATTAAGGTTTTATTTCACACCCCTGCCAACCCATTTCTTGGAGACGGGGTTGGATTGGGTATGAAAGTTAATACCGGGACCACGTAATGATTACCATAACTCATATGTTATGTTTGTATGTTAGCAACTTCCATTATTAAATCACGAACTGCAGGAACATATTAACATCCCAAATGACAAAGTAGAGATAATAATATAAAACTAGTTTAATATGTAAGACGATCCGCGGCTTGAAGCCTTGTTTGTGCTTCTAATCTCCACAAATGTTCTTCACTAAACAGTACACGAAATGCCAGTATGCTTTAGAGAACACTGTCACAAACGTGCAGAGAAAAGTAACTCGGAGATTGTCTAGACATTTTTATTTAAATCTCAACCTGATTTAAAGCCTATTAGGATTTTCTACCGAGATAACTGGTTCTCAAGGTCAATAAAATACGAGACGAACATATATACCAAACTCGGATTAAATTAAGGTATTGTTTCATTTACGAAATGTACGAACACGCATCCGATAAATAAAACAATTCCGACAGAAATATGTCCGTAAATGCGGCTTGACAGTGTTTATTGACATACCAATGGAGAGAACTGTAACTAATGTTGTTATAACTTGTAGTTCAATCCATTTGCGTATGTTATATATAAATATGTATTATCATATGATGTTCATTCTCTGTAACATAAGTAATAAAATATGTTTAAACTATTGACATGCACACTAGTGTTTGTTTTGTGCTGTGTGGCGGCCGTAAAATGTCGCCCCGACTACAAGTCAGTAGTGTTATTATTACTGATCCTTTGGGATCGTCAAGCCCAATATTTGTGGCTTTAAAGTAGAATATCGCTTAATTAAAGCTACAGAGTCTCTATATCAATCGATTTATTCTTTTTAGGCGTGTCTTTATTTGTAACTTGATGTTCACCAGCTCATGTCGAAATCGGGTATTTAAGCAAGTAAATATAGCGCTGGACATCATTTATTGTTTAGACATCAACCAGTGCAAATCGTACCTGTACACAGTTAACATTAAGATTTACAGAAGAAAAGAAAAATGCCTCTTTCGGGACTCGAACACACGACCTTCTGTTTCAGGTCAGGTGCTCTATCCACTGCACTCTAACGCTTCTTGAGAAAATGGTATACAAACTACCATTTATTATGAGGCAAAATAACTTAACATATTTGAAGATTTTCAAGATGAATCCATAAATATAAAGTCCATCTTGTCGGACGTGTAAATTAACATTGCCTGGTGTAATACTATTGTTATCAATATGAAACTAATATTTCACCTAAAAACAAACATATCTCGACTTGTTTTTTTTTTTTGTTTTTTTTACCAGATATTCTCAGTCAGTACCGTATAAGTCTTTTACACATTTTAAGTAATTGTTTTACATACTATAATAAATATTATTATAATAAGTATTATACTAGATATACTAAATGTAAATACTCATTTATCTAGAGATAGTACATATAATCAGTTGTTGTATTATATATTAACTCTCACTGAACAAAACCGTCCAGTTGCACATTTGATGATGGAATTTTTATAATGTATATACATTTATAGTGTAGATATAATGAGATTTTTGATTTGAAATATATGTGTTTTAAGTGTATCATAGGTCGTTATTACGGCCGGGTATAAAAGTTTGTTTGTGTAATATTTGAATATGTTTGTAACTTTTATATGTGACACTATAATAAACTATTAAAGTCTAAAGTCTCTATCAGTTTGTGTGCGCGCTAGTTATTATGTAATGCCTATGTATTGTTAATAATGATAGAACATACCAATAAATACCCGTGGTCTAGTGGTTAAATGTACGGTTCAAATCCCGTTCCGGGCAAGTAATGTTTTTTCATATATTCTGAAGCCGTATATTTATCGATGTTACCTGTACGAAGGCTAAATAAAAATGTATTATTTTACGCATCGATTTCTGCCTTATATACCGACTATTGGGGTGTTCGTCGATCTGAAACTACTTCACACGTGTCTCATTCATATTCATGAGTTATTACCAGTTAAAATAGAGACTATGTAGCTTTAAGCCGGTGCTAGGAGGCTTGAGAGGTGTTGCACAATATATTACTCATGAACCGACTCAACAAAACCGAGTCTGCTATTTTTATCTCTTGTGTGTTGCTACTTTTATGTCTTGCGTGTTTGCTGCTTCCAAGAGATGCGCTTTTCAGTATTAATTGCATAGGGTACCGGAACAATTATAAACATAAGAGTTTGTTTTTTGTTTGTTTGTATTTTTTTTTACGTCATTTTCAACACATGATGTAAGGTTATATATGACGGTCGATTTTTTGTGATGGAGGCAGACCACTCACCTTTCCTGGGTAAAACCAGTACTGCACACCTCCCGCCATCCGATAGAATCGATACTTCCTCACCACCATAAGAGAACACACAAAAGCTAATAATCCCTTAGGTCAATCTGGTCATCGTGATGTTCTATTTCCGATAAAGGTTTTCATGAAAGACTAAACAAAACAGCGATATCTGCACATTGTATGGCTTTCCATGAAAACCGTACAACAGCTTTACAATCTCTCCGAGGGACGATCTACTTTCTTAGTCCTGTTTGCGAATAAGGTACTGATAGTATGATTTTAAAATCCCTGGACTTGACCATACCGCTAAATTGAACCCGAAACCTCTGGATCGAGATTCAAGTCTGCTTACAACTCCGCCTACCGCAGCTCCATAAAACAATATACATGTGCACGAACTTGTAGATTCGGTTTCTAAAACTCGAAAGTAGCTATAAAAGTCGAACACGAAATATAACATTCCAGGACCACAGTCAACCACAAACACGCATGGAAACAAACAACAAGTACGAGGAAGAATAAATACAGGATAAGGGACATCACAAACATAAAAGGGCTGACAATGTATATTCAGGCCTAACACGACCACTATTTTTATTTTGTTTTATTTTTTTATTTATTTTTTTATTTTTTAAAAAGTGTATGAAATGAGAAATTTAGAACTTGATTGAGACTGATAATAAAATATGAGCGATCACCATCCTTAGACCGTTGCTACGATCCGTCTGTATTGTATGTACTTAATCTGGTGTATTGTTTTGTTTTACTTCCATTGTATTTACTCTAAAAAATCTAATTTCCAATATTGCTCATCCCGGATGTTTGGTTTAATATGGCGCCTATAATGAATAAGCCTGTCAGATGAAGAATAATCGTCATTGCGTCTTTCAATAATCTACAAGACGTAAGCGCGAAGTTTTAGCTTTCCAAAAAGCTTCGTTCTAGAGCTTTATTTTTTAAATTTTAAGTTAAAAAAGGCCAATAGTTGAAGTCTAGGAGACGTGTTTTGTGGGATGTTTTGCATCTTATAATAGCTGCATGCGCAAATTACCGCACGCACGGGGAGCAGAATAATGCACTGGTCACGTGATCCAATTTCCCGCCACATGTCATGACATAACAATTGCAATATCGAAGTCTCAATTTAAGATATAATTATCAGTGCATCTTAAGAACACAATTAAATACTGGATGCAAAAATTAAACATTGCATGCATTATTAGTTAAAGAGGCACTACCTATATCTACGCGATTTTTAATGTAACATATTAAATACTCAATATTACTGCATTTATATGTATACAAAGCTATTTGGTGAGTATTCTAAGAAGAAACATGGTTCGTATTCCAGTTCTGTAAATTATTAATTATGATCAAAACAATATTTTGAATAAAATGCTGCCCAGCCGTTTATTCCTGCCGGAGAACTACGAGTTTTTACGATTTTCTCGGACATGCGTAGTGCGATTACAAACTATTCGGCGCAGTTCCGATAGCAAACGAATCGATCGGAACTCTTCGCTAATCAGACTGGGTAGTTCCGATTGTAAACGAATAAGATCGGAAAATCTCCGCAATCGGCTTGTCTAAAACAATTACGAATACAATTTCAAAAATCCGATCTTTTCAATCCCCTTTTTTCCAGCAAAACGCATATTACATTGGGTGAAATTATTGCCATTTACCTTTTTCATAGTCCTCTTTATAATTAAGTAAAGTTTATATCAATTGGTGGACAAAAAGATATAGGTAGAGCCTCTTTAAGTTCACAATTATCTATGCAATCGTTAGCGACTTTCCGTAAATCCGGAAACACCCGAGCAACGAAGCAGCAGTTAAAACATCTTTGGCGAAATGTTTACTAACAATATGTTATTTCTGCTTATTAATATGATAATGGCATATTAACTTAACACAAAATGTCTTACTATTTTTCCCTGACATTGTCTATAAATAAGAACTACACGTTGGTGCGTAGTAATACATCAGAGCCTACTAACATAAGTAAAATATATCGATACGCAAGACCTACTTTTATAATGAGTTGACCCATAATGTAGGTGGAACGATATATCCGTGAATATGCAAACTGCTTGTAACTTTTTAGCATTGTCAAAACGAATTCAAGAAAAGGAACCAAATATGCCAAATATTAAACAAATATTAAACAAAGACACCTGCGCACTACAAAAGTTATCGGAAATTATGATGATTTATGCTCCACATTACAGAAATGGGATCGCCTTATTCATGTCAAAGGTCAATTTCCACTGAATCGTAGCTACTCGCCGATTTCCGGCAAGCTTAGGAGATAGTGCAAAGCATTGTGGGATGCCAGGGAACCAGGCTAATTGGCGAGGTGTTCCGATTGCCGTTTACCATGATTTTGGAAGACTTTGCTTCTTATCATTGGAGGTGTAGCACACCCATTGCAACACATGAAGTGTCGGCCTTGGGTATCGCATAATGGCGTCAATAAATAATTCTCATTTCTTTTTGTAAAAAAAGGCATTTTCACTAATTTAAAGTGCTATTTTTGGTTTATATCACATTGTTGATCTATTTGTTACATTTTTCAAGCATTGTCATGTTAAAATTGTGAGTTTTAAATTTATTTTGCTTATATGGAAATGAGTGTATGAATACAATATTATGGCATCTCAGTGTTTATTTTTTTAAAGGGACCATTCATTCATGAGACAAGTTATTTCTTAGAAGATACATGACCCCCATTTTTCTGTGGATTTTTTGGCAGCATATGTGTCATTTGTGATGAGAATGTAAGTTATTCATTTTTAATTTGGGCCTAGATATGAATGACAACATGGCATTTAAATTTTAATTCACACACAACTCAATGCAACAATCAATGGGCGTGTTACACCTGGAGCTAACGTTTACGGGGTCACGTAGTGCAATTCTGACAGTAGATCTCTTAAGAACTAAGAATTAGGGTATATCAGCGAATGCTTTGAACATATTAAATTAAATGCACGTTAACCCCCGCCTTAAATCAGAAGTTTAATCATTGTTAAAATGATTAGCCTTACGCAAGACACGCAATCAATTTTAATATGTTCATACATATTCAACAAAATATTGTTTCATTATTCACAAATTCTAAACTAGTGTTTGTTCTACTCATAACGTGGTTCAAGTACTAACTTTTATGCCCCAAGAAGCGAAAACGGCATTGGCTGGGGTATGAAATAAAACCTTAATTTCGGCTTAAAAAGTTTGCATATTATAAAATTAAAACATTTAAAGGGTAATTTTAAACAGTGTATCGCATTTGTTCATTAAAAAGTGTTTTTAAAAATGTTTTATTGTCGAAATATCCGTTATAAAATCCTGCTAATATATGCTTTCCCATCGCATAATGGAATTAAAGCGGGACCACGTAATGTTTTTTAAAAATGTTAAGTTCAAGTATAAACTTTGTTAATTTATTCTTATTGCGTAATAACTCTCACCTTAAGCTAGCATTTTAACAAATACAATAAAGCGCATTGTGTTCATTTTTATATGTTTTCCAGTTATTATCTTTCCTCTCATTTGTCCCTGTTTATCTTTTGCAACTTCATGGCCTTTACATAAGACCTAAACATTTGGGAGCCTTTTAAAAGCGGCCAATTTGAAATGTTCAGGTAAGCTGAAGTTTAAATAATTTAATAGTGTTTCATTGTTTTCCAAGTTTACATGCGGAATGTACTATCAAAAACGTGTTTTGGTTGTCAAATATTTATTTATTAACCGATTTTTATAAAACATGTTTATGTTTGTTTAGCCAAAGAATCCAACTCTAATGATGAAAATGTTTAGTTAAAATTATTCACGAAAACGCTGGAAACAAAAGCTACACTTTTTACGTTTGTTATTGTTGTTTTTTTGTTTGTTTTATTGTTGTTGCTCTTGTTTTTTCTAAATAAATCTAAATCAAAGGATTTACTCAAGAATTTTCCAAAAAATAACAAATTATTGCACACACACAAACAAAAAGCTAACGCATATAACAAATGATAATAATAATAATTATTTTTCATTTCGAGATTTGAACTCCGAACCATTCGCATCAGAAGGCAACGCTTTACCACTGAGTTACACAGACGAATAAAATAAACACACGCATATATTTGTTTGAAGTATTGATACCGTATATAAGACAGATACTGAGTCAATAGTGTAGAGAAACTTGAAATTAACCGATTACCATAGTTAATGGCGACTTGATTGATTCTAATCGTAACCTAAAATATATCGATATCGTTTATGGAGATCAACGAATGTGTTTTACGGAAATCGATGAAAGTATTTCGCAATAATATATATCGAAACTAATATTATCAAAGGTCGCGCACGATAAAATATGTCGTAGATTGCTCTTAGTAAAATATGTTCAATATTATTCTAAAAAGAAATTCTCACTTATGATATGATGTACTCAGTTACAAATTGCAAACGGTTTCCTCCATAAACTTCAGGTGACCAATCATGTGTTTGATAATTACGTCACGTGTTTAATACGGATGCGCCAATCGTGCATGTGTTAAATAACAAGTTCACTGGGTTAGGTCGCTCAGGCGAACTTATCAAAAAGTTTTAGGTGTTCACATTAAATGGGAATTATTATGTTCACCTTAAATGGGATTTATTCGATGTATCTCTTGTTCAGGAGTATGTATTCTATAATGTATTTTATAAGTATGGTTTAATGTACGCATATATCCAGCCACATTTTGATTATTGCAGTATAAGATGAGCCACCATTTATATGAAATTACTCAAACGTTCATGCAATGCAAGGAATAAAAAAAATAAAAAATAATAACGGTATGAATTAACGTTAAATCAGATAATATGTTTCTGTTTTCCAATAAGCGGTGGCAATATTGAAGTTGCAAATTTCATTTGTGTGTAACATGTTCATAATAAATCATGTCTGAATGTGTAAATGTATCGGGTTTATCGTCACTTTTAACAATATTTCAGTAATATCACAACTGTGTCTATACTTCTAGCACTGTGTTCAATACTTAATTGTGTAGTGCTGCCACAGTGGACACGTGACTGATACTCCAATCAGGCACCTTATCAGACATCTTGCACTTAAAGTTCTCCGGCCATGTTTTGTTTCATGAACATATATATGTTTATTTAAATCGAAATCAATACACAACGATATATATTTACAATTCACACATTGCAATGTCTGTGAAAAGCGAGAACAAGATTTTATTTGATGACGTAGAAAACTTTGAACAGGTAAATTAATCCACAGGTAAATGTATTTATAAGTTATCTGGCAATAGTTGTGCAGCTATACAATTCAGATTTACCTCATTTCCCCGTGCAGACACGCAGTGGTAAAAGTATTATCCACGTCATGCAAATAATACTTATTTTTACATACACCTTAGTAGCGGTTTTCAATATATGTTTCTCTCCGAGACTATCAAGAAATGTTCATATGTTCATATGATGTTTAAGAGTAAAATTTGATAATTGACAATACTTCAAAAAAGGTGGCCATTCATCTTTAACATTACCTCTCATGAACAGACTCAATAAAACCTCAATTTATCTCTTTATCCCCTTTTCAGTATTTATTGACACTAGTGTTTGCTGTGTGGCGGCAGTAAAAGGTCGCCCGACTACAAATCAGTAGTGTTATTACTTAATGGCCCTTTGGGATCATCAAGCCCACACGTTGAGGCTTTAAATTAGAATATCGCTTAAGCCGGTGCTAAAAGGCGTGAGAGGTGTTGCACAACAACTGCCTCTCATGAACAGTTTAAAACAAACGAGTCTGCTTCTTTTCTCTCTTTTTTATGTTTATTACTTCCAAGGGATCCCATGTTCAGTATTTGGTATACCTACTTTCAGGTTCAACACACGTATAACAGTCTATTAAATCATTTTAGAATTATTTTGTTGTTAGAATTTTTGCGATTCTTGGTTTCAAGAAACTAATTACTCAATGAGTGATGCAAACAGTCTTAATCTGTTTCACACTGCAATTAAAAGGCTCAGTCAGTTCTGAGAACACACTGAGTTGCATCACAATAGCATGGCGTGATGTCATAATACCAGGGTGTGATGTCATAATATCAGAAAGTGATGTCATGATAGAAACAACCAAATGAAAATATGAATGAAGCATTCTGATTGCTTCAGTGAGAGGTGTTGCACTTAACATTACCTCTCAAGAACAGATTCAATAAAATCGAGTCTGCTTTATTTATCTTTTGTTTGTGTTTGTTGCTTTCAAGGGATCCCATTTTCAGTACACCGGGATGACCAGTTCCAGCACTACCCTTAACATGCTGAAGGTCAAAACAATGGAATCATGCAGTCCTTGGTTTGACCCGGCCGGCGATCGAACGCGCGACCTTCCGCATCCGAGGCCGACGCTCTACCAACAAAACATCGCCTTTATAATGGAGGATCAACGTAAATAATTCATAACCCACCTCCCTCAAAAGCTTAGATGTTTTATAGTATAGTAACTTTGATTTTTTCTGGCGTCACATTTGAGGGTTGTTCGGAAAGTAGTGCAAATAAAATACTGCTACTTTGTTTTTTAACATTGGAATTGTACACTTTGAAAAAAATCTGCCTCTTTGTAACATTAATGTATATTTTATATGTAACAAAAAAATGTCCAGCGTTATAAAATGTGTGTTTGTTTGTTTCTTTTTACTTCAGGTTACCACATGTTAGGCTATATATGCCGGTCTACTTTGTTGTAGAGGCAGACTGTCACATCCCCTTTTATCCTGGGTAGAACAGTACTGTAAGAATCGACAGTTTCTCACTGGAAAAGTCGAGCTCCCAGTAGGATTCTAACCCGCATCGCTATACAATGACATTTTTCTAATTAGTTTTAAAATTTTCAAAACAACACTCACTATCAAATAATTGATTGTAAAACCTTCAACAAATTTCCTAAAACTTAACCACGCAACTACAGATTTCTTTGTAGTTTAAATGAGTTGCATAAAAAACTGCCACCAGACAACGCGTGTTTTCGGTATTTCCAATGTTTGATGAATACGATTACTTCTCTTATGGAATGGACCGTACCTGATGTTGTGATAACTCGTGGTCCAATACATTTGTAAATGTTATTTATTATTATAATTATCAGTATATTACAATTATTTATGTAAATAACATCAAACAATAATTTTATGGTCATTATTTCAAATAAATTATGGCTAATTACAGAAAACGTATGCGGTTAGCTGCATTACTTTCTGAACATCATTGGTATGTGTAACCATTCATGCGTATACCATCAACCACATTTTTAAATAAAATTGTCAAACATGTTCATATATAATGATGAGTTCAGTGTAGATTAGCAACACTCTAGCTAATTAGGTCGCTCTCTTTAAAAAAAACATATCTTACCTGGCTCCGTATTCTCGAAACGTTTGAGTCGAAATCTCAAACTCAGCTGTAACATGCTGAACATCTTACTTAATGGTCTTGCAAGTAATTGAAGTTTTACACAACTCAAAACAAGTAATATTTATAGAATACTTTTTCGAGTATATGCGATTTATATTGCTTCTCGAGGGCCGTAGGCCCGAGAGTGCAGTAAAAATCGCATACGAGAAAAATATGCCATAAATGTTTTGTACCTTAACCGTTCATCCAAGCACGCGCGTGCAAGAAGTTTTAGGGCGTTACAGTTTTCAGTAAATATAACAGCTCGATCCAATCAAGAAATAGCATAATCACGCGGCATGAGCATGGCCCATGTTTTGATTATTGCAGCCAATCGCCTGTGTATATTATTGGGCGAATGCAGTGTCAAGGAGTGCTGTTTTGTTAATGGTTTAGTCATTTTGATTGACAGCTTGTGTGTGAACATTACAACTGCGCGCGCGTATTGTTTCAGGTTATAGCTAACATCATTGTTTAGATGTTGAGCTTTAGCATGATGTTTTGACTGAGCAATATTTTCGAGAATATGGGACCAGGTATGGATGCGTGTGGACTTGCTAACCATAGCATGTGATAATGTATAAACAAGTTAGCGGGAGAGGTCTGGCTGTGATTAGTGAGACCGATTTAAATCTATAAATCTGGTAGTGTTATTTGTATAGCAATATGTTTTGTCAATAGCGAGCACATAGCTAAATATCCAGACATTATTCTCCACAACCGCATTGCCATTTGACTGTAGGTTGTATGTACAATCTCTCATAGTTTCATAGTCAAGTATTTACTGAGTTAATAAACAGATATGTTGCATAGCAACACTTTCCTCGATCAAACAATACTTGTGTTCAACCAACTTGGCAAATTCCAAGAGGGTATTTAATATATATTGCTGGCGATGTTCTGCTTAGTCGGATCTGATGTGAATAGTGGAATCGATTCTTGATAATAAAAAGAGTATAAGAATCCATCATGAGTATCCATGTGAGATAGAAAAATCTCACCCGAGGGTCAGAATTGTAACCAGGGACGAGGCTCTGCCGAGTGCCTGGTTGCAATTCTGATCCCGAGATTTCTCTATCTCACATGGATCACTCATGATGGATTATTTTTCTCCCATTATGTGTTTATTACCGGCATAAAATCAATGACTTTGCTGATTTAACGCCAGAATAAGGCGACGTCGACGTAACGTCATGACGTCATAAGTCACATGTCATGTAAGATAGAGTTTTCTCACATGAGGAAAATGCCTATCTCACATGAGCAGAAATGGGAGAAAAAAATATTCTTAGACGTTAAATACAAATATCACATACTTTTCAAAGATAGGGACATTTCTGCCCATTCAAATATGGCTGTGATTTGCCGAAAAACAAGCCATTCCTATATTTTGCCCCGAGTGCAGGATATGGATGTTTTTCTTTGTTTATATCCATATCCTGCCCCCATATCGGCCCTCTCGCAAACTGCACCGTTTACGCGCTCGTGGTACATATAATAACACTGTTGCTATCGACGCATTTTCAACAAATGGCCGAGACGAGTCACTCGATGAAGAATTTTAGACGTAGACTGTCCCATAGAAGAACAAAATAGACCCAACAATGTGTCACAAGACGATACAAATTAGTTAATCGGCGAAACGGAAAACTCCAACACTGGGAAAACAACTTGCGTGACTTAAAATTGTACCACGACTGGCTTGGGAATGTCGTTGAATTGTCAGTTATCATGGTTTCCCATGTCAAAAGGAAGACAGATGGCTCTGCATATCGATTTACACCAGATTCTGAGAAATCTAATCAAAATTGATAGATATGTTTACTTCATAGACTTTTATGTTTTTAAAAAACAACGCTCTCGCGTAGATATAGAGATTATTTAACTAGGTATCCTTGACGAGATGTTAGACGTATGATTTTGAAAACAAAAAAACACATCTACCATCGAGTGAAAGCTTTCCATATCGAACTCAGCAGTTAAATAATCTATTTCTTACATTTAAATCAGTTTGTGTATGATTTTAACCGAAGTTATTCGCTTTATTAAACGTTATCAATGGATGACTTCGACGTCAGCAATACTTTATTGACGTCATGACGCAACGTCACAGTTAGTTATGTTTAAGTTCGGAGTCATTTATCAATAGCTAGCGATTATGACAGTTATTTCACTGAGGTTTTTAAATAACCAATGAGCTTGGGAAGTCTCTACATTTTTTGTAGTATGGTGTACTTAGTTACCCAGTCCGTACTCTAACTTGCATTTATCGCCCGTTAGAGTACGGAATAAAGCTCCGCCACTTTGCTTATTCTGAATTAAACGAACTTATCTTTTTTTGTAATATTGTGTAGTGTATTTAGTGACCCTGTCCGTACTTTAACTTCCATTTATCGGACGTTAGAGTACGGTAAAGTCCCGCCGCTTTGCTTATTCGAAATTAAACGATTTCTTGCTATTCAGTCATCAAAGACAATTTCACCGACCTTACTACAATATATAATAATGATCAATGCGATATGTAATAGAAACATTCTATACAAAATAAATCTTTGTTTGCTCGCAAATGCCATCATATCTTTATCTAGAGCACGTTGTTCTATTTCAATAGTTGTATTGATTGTAATTAATGTATAGTCGTGTTGAACAGTTAGCAGATTGGGAAGGAAGAGAGTTTTAACAGTTCAATGAGAATGGTGTCAAGTGTTTGACTGAACATACTGGCTGTTGTCTGTTGAACCCAATTGGTTTTACGGGTATGTAACAAGGTTATCATGTATTTTTGTTGGAGTTTTAAGATACTTCTTTCAATCCCTGGTTGAAAATTTATCTGAGTTTGCCTGTCTCGTACAAGAAACTGCAGCCTACATTAGTTTTAATCATCCTTGTGTCACGGTTTATGGTTATCTAACAGGTAGATTGATGTTGCATTGTCTGGCCGGTTAGCTCAGTCGGTAGAGCATCGGAACGGTAGTCCGAAGGTCCCGGGTTCGAGCCCCGGTCTGGCTGCACATTTTTCTAGTCCTGTGACATTTGGCGCCCAACGTGGGGCCGTGACTGAGTAAACTTCGAGAAACATGCAAATGATTCTCTGTACCCATGGAAATTCGAGGACGAATTTCAGTCTGTAGGGGGAGTGTGTCACGGTTATGGATATCTAACAGGTAGATTGATGTTGCATTGTCTGGCCGGTTAGCTCAGTCGGTAGAGCATCGGAACGGTAGTCCGAAGGTCCCGGGTTCGAGCCCCGGCCTGGCTGCACATTTTTCTAGCCCTGTGACACTTATCTCTTACTGGCTATCGTCTGGCTGTACTACACACCAATGTCCCAAGTAATGTCACCATATCTGCGAAACGCAATGCTTCAACACTGGAATTTCTAAGGAACCTATGTGATATGTAGATATTCTTACTGCTACACTGACCTCGTCAGTTCATGTACACCAGCGTCCTAGCAAGCGCACTGACTGTCATTGAAGCGCAATGCTTCGAAAGACAACGCGAGAGATAAACCAGTTAGTCCTGACAGTGGACGCAATGCTTCGAAAGACAACGTGAGAGATAAGCCAGTTAGACCTGCCACTGAAACGCAATGCTTCCAGAACAATTAGAGATCCTCTGTTTAGAAACGGAGTTGTTCTCTAGTAGTTGAGGATAATCACAGCTTTTGTATCAAAGATTTTTTTTTATCGATTGTCAAACCATGTTAAAATCTTAGATTGCATCCTCCAAGTTAATAGCTTTCCATTGGGTCTGAAAAAAGAGCTTTATTTCGACTTATCATAAATACTAAATGACTGGAAATATAAATGACTAAATCATGTTTGTAAATATATATTTTTACATAATAAGCCAACTAGCATGTAGATAGCACGTACCACCTGATATTAAAACTAAATAAACAAATATTGAATCTTTTATCATATCATATCACCTGTTTCTGTTTATACATGTGTATCTTATGACATCATTATCTTACAGTCAGTTTCATTGTCCTGAGGGTTTATGTCCTTTTTTGTTTAATTTCGCTGATATTGCATTTGAAAAAGATCAAAAATAGAACTCCAATAATCTTGAATGCTTCCAGTTTAATATGTTTATTATTTATCTAGGCAGTGCTAGCCTTGACTTATAAATACATTCTTGATAAGTATGTGAATTAAGTCAAAACACACACGACCTTGAGTATGACATAAACTGAGTATGGATCAATACACACGTTTGTCAAGTTTGTATTTATTTTTCAAGTAAAGCACCGTCTAGATAAAAGTGTAAACATAATAAACTGCAAGTAACATGTAGAAATATACAGGATTATTTGACTTCTTTTCGATAGGATTCCTCAAAAGGGGACATAATCCTTAAGAGGGCATGCATTTTGCTCATTAGACTGTTTAATTTTAACATTTACAATCATTTTAAAGCAGTGTTTTTTTTATTAAGAATGTAAACTGGTATTAATCATATGTTAAAGATCATAGTTTTATTCATCTTAACACACTGTGTGCATTGTTATTTTAATATAGTATAACGTTTCATGTATTATGACATTGTTTCTTCAAATATGTGTACATATCGTAAGTATATGTTGTTTGAGGACCTTATGTTAGACCAAATATGTTATCCTCGATACATTAAGGCATTATTATTATTACATATATTTATGTTATGCAAGATAATGATTACAACAATGAATGAGTTCATGTTTTCTAATTTCATATTCTTTTTAAACGTTTTCATATGTTACATGTTGCATTGTTAAAACGAGTATTTTGTCTTTGAAATTGCCATTATATATTAAAAAATGAAAAAAATTGTCCTTGAGAAACCACAACAACCAAATACAATGGCACCGTAGGTTCGCACTTCATATTTCACATCAAAAATGCTTTGTTTGCTTGTTTGAATGGTGTTTTCCGTCATTTTGGCACATGTTAGGCCATTTATGACGATCACTCAGACCACCCCAGTAGTAGAAGCGCCGGTTGGGCCCTACGACTGCGCATGCGCGGAATGACGTCATCAGAATAAGAAATATGTTGTGAAATAGATATGTTTCTGGCGGTTGTAAATGTTTTTGGCGTCATCTATTTTCAGGACATGACAAGAACAGGCATTGAAGTTTCAAGGTGTTGCTTCATAGTATTATTTTTAGAATAGGATGAACAAACAGACACATTTCTGAACGAGTGTAATTCTATAATCCCAGAGTTTCCTTTATCAGAATTCTTTTTTTTCAATAACTTTACAGTAGACCATTAAGCGCAGGGTTTCACAGACAAAATGTTGTTCGTCAAGAAAGATCATTATCTCTTTAAGGGTTAAACGATTAGTTTCGCGTGTACAAAAGTTAACACAGCGGTTTATCAATTATGTTTAAACGATACTTTAATGTATTAAACTTGAATTATCGAAGAAATATGTTGTTAGATAATTCATTTTTACATCTACAAAGTGACTTCTAAAGTAAACGAGACGAGACAATATTGTATGAGGAAAGAAAACAGTTTAACATTAAGATGAAGGTAATTTGTGAATTTATATGTTGAATATATAAAGTGTACCAAATATTGTATAGCAGCTTCATTTTTGAAAATCGATAAGTAATGAATAACTGTTCTCTGATTTGTTAACGTTCAACTGAAGCCATAGTTAATATATTTCGACAGGTGTCTTCTATTCAATGTAAAGTAAATGCGATCGACAGGTCTAACTACTCTGCTACAACTACAACTACTGCTGCTACCACACACCCACGCGCACGCACGCAAGCACGCATTTACACACACACACGATGTAAATTTTATTTACATTACATACTATATTTATAACAACCAATAACATGAAACAATTCATTAATATAATAATGATAGCATCGGTGTACACTGAACTATACATATTTGAAAATATACGGACATTGTGAATCAGACATTGTGAGACCTAATGGATGAAATAATAACAACACTCTGCATTGATTTAACTATAGTTTTTCTTGTAAAACATGTACATAGCGTAGCCACCACCACACCACCACCACCACCATCAACAACATCAGCACCCCACCACCACCACCACCACCACACCACCACCATCAACAACAACAATAGCAAAAGTCAGCCTTAATGAACAGAAACGATGGAATGTAAACATCCTTGTTCCATGGTTGTGTCAGGGCCTAGCGGAAGTTGAAGAAATATTGGACTGGCACTATTTTCGAGTGTAATTTATTTTAACCCCATCCAGAGAGAATCTTGTTCTGCTATAGTCAATGGCAACCCGCGTATGACGCATTACGCTTACGCTTACTGATAACGGAATTTATACAGGGGATTCCAAACCCAAATTCATCAATGTGGAAGAACGTAATCTCATTGTATTGGGCGATTTGATGTCTGACGCAAAGTGTGGTCAGAGAATAGCCGACCTGTTTACAAAAGGCTCGCACCATCGAAATATATCCGTCATATACTTGACTCTGAATCTTTTTCTTCAGGGAAAAGCGTGTAGGGATATTTCTCTCAACACTCAGTACATGGTTGTTTTCAATAATCCCATAGATAAACAACAAATAATGACATTGCCTCGGCGTATCTATCCATTAAATAGTTAACATTTTCTTAAAGTATTCGAAGAGGTCGTAAAACGTCCACATGCAAACAAAGTGGTTGATTTTAATTCGACAACAGCGGAACACAAAGGTAACGTACCGGAAACGAGTAAAACGGGTAACAGAGGCAGTATACAACAGGAACTGGGAAACGAATCATGTAGTCGCGAGGCTATGTCATCAATAAGAAAAAAGCCAGGAGGATTCGGTAAACTATGTCCGTCCTCCCCGTAAAATAAGGAATGGATTATCTGCCGATTATGATGATGATACAGATGATGATATTGATGATGATACAGATGATGATACAGATGATGATACAGATGATGATACAGATGATGATATTGATGATGAGAAAGATGATGATGAATTGGAAGAGGTAAAACAAACAGTTTGGAACAGACGATTCCAAAAACCTATTCGGGATTCTTTTGCTAACGAATTCCAGAAAAAGCAGCTACAAGATAGAACGTGTAAAGAAAAATCGCTCCACAGAGCTTCTAAAACCATGCTGTCAACATTAAGAAAACGTCTACGTGATGACTACAACCATTTCTTGGTTGCCTTTTTACATACACCTTAGTAGCGGTTTTCAATATATGTTTCTCTCCGAGACTATCAAGAAATGTTCATATGATGTTTAAGAGTAAAATGTGATAATTGACAATACTTCAAAAAAGGTGGCCATTCATCTTTAACATTAATTCTCATGAACAGACTCAATAAAACCGAGTCTGTCACTTTTTTCTCTTTATCCCCTTTTCAGTATTTATTGACACTAGTGTTTGCTGTGTGGCGGCAGTAAAAGGTCGCCCGACTACAAATCAAGCCCACACTTTGAGGCTTTAAATTAGAATATCGCTTAAGCCGGTGCTAAAAGGCGTGAGAGTTGTTGCACAACAACTGCCTCTCATGAACAGTTTAAAAAAAACGAGTCTGCTTCTTTTCTCTCTTTTTTATGTTTATTATTTCCAAGGGATCCCATGTTCAGTATTTGGTATACCTACTTTCAGGTTCAACACACGTATAACAGTCTATTAAATCATTTTAGAATTATTTTGTTGTTAGAATTTTTGCGATTCTTGGTTTCAAGAAACTAATTACTCAATGAGTGATGCAAACAGTCTTAATCTGTTTCACACTGCAATTAAATGGCTCAGTCAGTTCTGAGAACATACTGAGTTGCATCACAATAGCATGGCGTGATGTCATAATACCAGGGTGTGATGTCATAATATCAGAAAGTGATGTCATGATAGAAACAACTAAATGAAAATATGAATGAAGCATTCTGATTGCTTCAGTGAGAGGTGTTGCACTACCTCTCAAGAACAGATTCAATAAAATCGAGTCTGCTTTATTTATCTTTTGTTTGTGTTTGTTGCTTTCAAGGGATCCCATTTTCAATACACCGGGATGTCCAGTTCCAGCACTACCCTTAACATGCTGAAGGTCAAAACAATGGAATCATGCAGTCTTTGGTTTGACCCGGCCGGCGATCGAACGCGCGACCTTCCGCATCCGAGGCCGACGCTCTACCAACAAAACATCGCCTTGATAATGGAGGATCAACGTAAATAATTCATACCCACCTCCCTCAAAAGCTTAGATGTTTTATAGTATAGTAACTTTGATTTTTTCTGGCGTCACATTTGAGGGTTGTTCGGAAAGTAGTGCAAATAAAATACTGCTACTTTGTTTTTTAACATTGGAATTGTACACTTTGAAAAAAATCTGCCTCTTTGTAACATTAATGTATATTTTATATGTAACAAAAAAATGTCCAGCGTTATAAAATGTGTGTTTGTTTGTTTCTTTTTACTTCAGGTTACCACATGTTAGGCTATATATGCCGGTCTACTTTGTTGTAGAGGCAGACTGTCACATCCCCTTTTATCCTGGGTAGAACAGTACTGTAAGAATCGACAGTTTCTCACTGGAAAAGTCGAGCTCCCAGTAGGATTATAACCCGCATCGCTATACAATGACATTTTTCTAATTAGTTTTCAAATTTTCAAAACAACACTCACTATCAAATAATTGATTGTAAAACCTTCAACAAATTTCCTAAAACTTAACCACGCAACTACAGATTTCTTTGTAGTTCAAATGAGTTGCATAAAAAACTGCCACCAGACAACGCGTGTTTTCGGTATTTCCAATGTTTGATGAATACGATTACTGCTCTTATGGAATGGACCGTACCTGATGTTGTGATAACTCGTGGTCCAATACATTTGTAAATGTTATTTATTATTATAATTATCAGTATATTAAAATTATTTATGTAAATAACATCAAACAATAAAATATTATTAAACTAAACGTGTAACGCGCATGACGTCATAAATGAAACACTAATTAATAGTTTCATTATTGAGTATATAAAATAAATTCATTTATGGTCATTATTTCAAATAAATTATGGCTAATTACAGAAAACGTATGTGGTTAGCTGCATTACTTTCTGAACATCCTTGGTATGTGTAAACATTCATGCGTATACCATCAACCACATTTTTGAATAAAATTGTCAAACATGTTCATATGTAATGATGAGTTCAGTGTAGATTAGCAACACTCTAGCTAATTAGGTCGCTCTCTTTAAAAAAAACATATCTTACCTGGCTCCGTATTCTCGAAACGTTTGAGTCGAAACCTCAAACTCAGCTGTAACATGCTGAACATCTTACTTAATGGTCTTGCAAGTAATTCAAGTTTTACACAACTCAAAACAAGTAATATTTATAGAATACTTTTTCGAGTATATGCGATTTATATTGCTTCTCGTTTTGTACCTTTACCGTTCATCCAAGCACGCGCGTGCAAGAAGTTTTAGGGCGTTACAGTTTTCAGTAAATATAACAGCTCGATCCAATCAAGAAATAACATAATCACGCGGCATGAGCATGCCCCATGTTTTGATTATTGCAGCCAATCGCCTTTGTATATTATTGGGCGAATGCAGTGTCAAGGAGTGCTGTTTTGTTAATGGTTTAGTCATTTTGATTGACAGCTTGTGTGTGAACATTACAACTGCGCGCGCGTATTGTTTCAGGTGATAGCAAACATCATTGTTTAGATGTTGAGCTTTAGCATGATGTTTTGACTGAGCAATTTTCGAGAATATGGGACCAGGTATGGATGCGTGTGGACTTGCTAACCATAGCATGTGATAATGTATGAACAAGTTAGCGGGAGAGGTCTGGCTGTGATTAGTGAGACCGATTTAAATCTATAAATCTGGTAGTGTTATTTGTATAGCAATATGTTTTGTCAATAGCGAGCACATAGCTAAATATCCAGATATTATTCTCCACAACCGCATTGCCATTTGACTGTAGGTTGTATGTACAATCTCTCATAGTTTCATAGTCAAGTATTTACTGAGTAAATAAACAGATATGTTGCATAGCAACACTTTCCTCGATCAAACAATACTTGTGTTCAACCAACTTGGCAAATTCCAAGAGGGTATTTAATATATATTGCTGGCGATGTTCTGCTTAGTCGGATCTGATGTGAATAGTGGAATCGATTCTTGATAATAAAAAGAGAAAAATATTCTTAGACGTTAAATACAAATATCACATACTTTTCAAAGATAGGGACATTTCTGCCCATTCAAATATGGCTGTGATTTGCCGAAAAACAAGCCATTCCTATATTTTGCCCCGAGTGCAGGATATGGATGTTTTTCTTTGTTTATATCCATATCCTGCCCCCATATCGGCCCTCTCGCAAACTGCACCGTTTACGCGCTCGTGGTACATATAATAACACTGTTGCTATCGACGCATTTTCAACAAATGGCCGAGACGAGTCACTCGATGAAGAATTTTAGACGTAGACTGTCCCATAGAAGAACAAAATAGACCCAACAATGTGTCACAAGACGATACAAATTAGTTAATCGGCGAAACGGAGAAGTCCAACACTGGGAAAACAACTTGCGTGACTTAAAATTGTTTCACGACTGGGAATGTCGTTGAATTGTCAGTTATCATGGTTTCCCATGTCAAAAGGAAGACGGATGGCTCTGCATATCGATTTACACCAGTTTCTGAGAAATCTAATCAAAATTGATAGATATGTTTACTTCATAGACATTTATGTTTTTAAAAAACAACGCTCTCGCGTAGATATAGAGATTATTTAACTAGGTATCCTTGACGAGATGTAAGACGTATGATTTTGAAAACAAACAAACACGTCTACCATCGAGTGAAAGCTTTCCATATCGAACTCAGCAGTTAAATAATCTATTTCTTACATTTAAATCAGTTTGTGTATGATTTTAACCGAAGTTATTCGCTTTATTAAACGTTATCAATGGATGACTTCGACGTCAGCAATACTTTATTGACGTCATGACGCAACGTCACAGTTAGTTATGTTTAAGTTCGGAGTCATTTATCAATAGCAAGCGATCATGACAGTTATTTCACTGAGGTTTTTAAATAACCAATGAGCTTGGGAAGTCTCTACATATTTTGTAGTATGGTGTACTTAGTTACCCAGTCCGTACTCTAACTTGCATTTATCGCCCGTTAGAGTACGGAATAAAGCTCCGCCACTTTGCTTATTCGGAATTAAACGAACTTATCTTTTTTTGTAGTATTGTGTAGTGTATTTAGTGACCCTGTCCGTACTGTAACTTCCATTTATCGGACGTTAGAGTACGGTAAAGCCCCGCCGCTTTGCTTTTTCGAAATTAAACGATTTCTTGCTAATCAGTCATCAAAGACAATTTCATTGACCTTACTACAATATATAATAATGATCAATGCTATATGTAATAGAAACATTCTATACAAAATAAATCTTTGTTTGCTCGCAAATGCCATCATATCTTTATCTAGAGCACGTTGTTGTATATTGATTGTAATTAATTATAGTCGTGTTGAACAGTTAGCAGATTGGGAAGGAAGAGAGTTTTAACAGTTCAATGAGAATGGTGTCAAGTGTTTGACTGAACATACTGCCTGTTGCCTGTTGAACCCAATTGGTTTTGAACTTTGTTTTACGGGTATGTAGCAATGTTACCATGTATTTTGTTGGAGTTTTAAGATACTTCTTTCAACCCCTGGTTGAAATTTTATCTGTGTTTGCCTGTCTCGTGCAAGAAACTGCAGCCTACATTAGTTTTAAACATCCTTATCTCTTACTGGCTATCGTCTGGCTGTACTACACACCAATGTCCCAAGTGATGTCACCATATCTGCGAAACGCAATGCTTCAACACTGGAATTTCGAAGGAACCTATGTGATATGTAGATATTCTTACTTCTACACTGACCTCGTCAGTTCTTGTACACCAGCGTCCTAGCAAGCGCACTGACTGTCATTGAAGCGCAATGCTTCGAAAGACAACGTGAGAGATAAACCAGTTAGTCCTGCCAGTGGACGCAATGCTTCAAAAGACAACGTGAGAGATAAGCCAGTTAGACCTGCCACTGAACTGCTTCCAGAACAATTAGAGATCTTCTGTATAGAAACGGAGTTGTTCTCTAGTAGTTGAGGATAATCACAGCTTTTGTATCAAAGATTTTTTTTTATCGATTGTCAAACCATGTTAAAATCTTAGATTGCATCCTCCAAGTTAATAGCTTTCCATTGGGTCTGAAAAAATAGCTTTATTTCGACTTATCATAAATACTAAATGACTGGAAATATAAATGACTAAATCATGTTTGTAAATATATTTTTTACATAATAAGCCAACTAGCATGTAGATAGCACGTACCACCTGATATTAAAACTAAATAAACAAATATTGAATCTTTTATCATATCATATCACCTGTTTCTGTTTATACATGTGTATCTTATGACATCATTATCTTACAGTCAGTTTCATTGTCCTTTAGGTTTATGTCCTTTTTTGTTTAATTCGATGATATTGCATTTGAAAAAGATCAAAAAAAGAACTCCAATAATCTTGAATGCTTCCAGTTTAATATGTTTATTATTTATCTAGGCAGTGCTAGCCTTGACTTATAAATACATTCTTGATAAGTATGTGAATTAAGTCAAAACACACACGACCATGAGTATGACATAAACTGAGTATGGATCAATACACACGTTTGTCAAGTTTGTATTTATTATTCAAGTAAAGCACCGTCTAGATAAAAGTGTAAACATAATAAACTGCAAGTAACATGTAGAAATATTACAGGATTATTTGACTTCTTTTCGATAGGATTCCTCAAAAGGGGACATAATCCTTAAGAGGGCATGAATTTTGCTCAGTAGACTGTTTAATTTTAACATTTACAATCATTTTAAAGCAGTGTTTTTTTTATTAAGAATGTAAACTGGTATTAATTATATGTTAAAGATCATAGTTTTATTCATCTTAGCACACATTGTGCATTGTTATTTTAATATAGTATAACGTTTCATGTATTATGACATTGTTTCTTCAAATATGTGTACATATTGTAAGTATATGTTGTTTGAGGACCTTATGTTAGACCAAATATGTTATCCTCGATACATTAAGGCATTATTATTATTACATATATTTATTACTGGGAAGGGTTTAATCTAATGTTGGTAGAACTTGTTACCCAACCCATTTGTCATTATAATATGTCTATCGTATATATGTTTATATTTGCTCTGTTTGTAAAATATTGGCAATAAAATATGTTTAAATCAAAACATATATTTATGTTATGCAAGATAATGATTACAACAATGAATGAGTTCATGTTTTCTAATTTCATATTCTTTTTAATTCATATGTTACATGTTGCATTGTTAAAACGAGTATTTTGTCTTTGAAATTGCCATTATATATTTAAAAATGAAAAAAATTGTCCTTGAGAAACCACAACAACCAAATACAATGGCACCGTAGGTTCGCGCTTCATATTTCACATCAAAAATGCTTTGTTTGCTTGTTTGAATGATGTTTTCCGTCATTTTGGCACATGTTAGGCCATTTATGACGATCACTCAAACCACCCCAGTAGTAGAAGCGCCGGTTGGGCCCTACGACTGCGCATGCGCGGAATGACGTCATCAGAATATGTTGTGAAATAGATATGTTTCTGGCGGTTGTAAATGTTTTTGGCGTCATCTATTTTTAGGACATGACAAGAACAGGAATTGAAGTTGCAAGGTGTTGCTTAATAGTATTATTTTTAGAATAGGATGAACAGACAGACACATTTCTGGACGAGTGTAATTCTATAATCTCCCATTTTCTTTTATCAGAATGTTTTTTTTTTTCAATAACCTTACAGTAGACCATTAAGCGCAGGGTTTCACAGACAAAATGTTGTTCGTCAAGAAAGATCATTATATCTTTAAGGGTTAAACGATTAGTTTCGCGTGTACAAAAGTTAATACAGCGGTATATCAATTATGTTTAAACGATACTTTAATGTATTAAACTTGAATTATTGAAGAAATGTGTTGTTAGATAACTCATTTTTACATCTGCAAAGTGACTTCTAAAGTAGACGAGACGAGACAATATTGTATGAGGAAAGAAAACAGTTTAACATTAAGATGAAGGTAATTTGTGAATTTATATGTTGAATATATAAAGTGTACCAAATATTGTATAGCAGCTTCATTTTTGAAACTCGATAGGTAATGAATAACTGTTCTCTGATTTGTTAACGTTCAACTGAAGCCATAGTTAATATATTTCGACAGGTGTCTTCTATTCAATGTAAAGTAAATGCGATCGACAGGTCTAACTACTCTGCTACAACTACAACTACTGCTGCTGCCACACACCCACGCGCACGCACGCACGCACGCACGCACGCACGCATTTACACACACACACAATGTAAATTTTATTTACATTACATACTATATTTATAACAACCAATAACATCAAACAATTCATTAATACAATAATGATAGCATCGGTGTACACTAAACTACACACTTTTGAAAATATACGGACATTGTGAGATCAGACATTGTAAGACCTAATCGATGAAATAATAACAACACTCTGCATTGATTAATTACATTACATACTATATTTAATTTATAACAACCAATAACATGAAACAAATCATTAATATAATAATGATAGCATCGGTGTACACTGAACTATACATATTTGAAAATATACGGATATTGTGAGATCAGACATTGTGAGACCTAATCGATGAAATAATAACAACACTCTGCATTGATTAATTACATTACATACTATATTTAATTTATAACAACCAATAACATGAAACAAATCATTAATATAATAATGATAGCATCGGTGTACACTGAACTATACATATTTGAAAATATACGGATATTGTGAGATCAGACATTTTGAGACCTAATCGATGAAATAATAACAACACTCTGCATTGATTAATTACATTACATACTATATTTAATTTATAACAACCAATAACATGAAACAAATCATTAATATAATAATGATAGCATCGGTGTACACTGAACTATACATATTTGAAAATATACGGATATTGTGAGATCAGACATTGTGAGACCTAATGGATGAAATAATAACAACACTCTGCATTGATTAATTACATTACATACTATATTTAATTTATAACAACCAATAACATGAAACAAATCATTAATATAATAATGATAGCATCGGTGTACACTGAACTATACATATTTGAAAATATACGGATATTGTGAATCAGACATTGTGAGACCTAATGGATGAAATAATAACAACACTCTGCATTGATTTAACTATAGTTTTTCTTGTAAAACATGTACATAGCGTAGCCACCACCACACCACCACCACCACCATCAACAACATCAGCACCCCACCACCACCACCACCACCACACCACCACCATCAACAACAACAATAGCAAAAGTCAGCCTTAATGAACAGAAACGATGGAATGTAAACATCCTAGTTCCATGGTTGTGTCAGGGCCTAGCGGAAGTGGAAGACATATTGGATTGGCACTCTTCTCGAGTGTTTTTTATTTTAACCCCATCCAGAGAGAATCTTGTTCTGCTATAGTCAGTGGCAACCCGCGTATGACGCATTACGCTTACGCTTACTGGTAACGGAATTCCAAACCATGAATGATCCCCTATTCATCAATGTGGAAGAACGTAATCTCATTGTATTGGGCGATTTGATGTCTGACGCAAAGTGTGGTCAGAGAATAGCCGACCTGTTTACAAAAGGCTCGCACCATCGAAATATATCCGTCATATACTTGACTCTGAATCTTTTTCTTCAGGGAAAAGCGTGTAGGGATATTTCTCTCAACACTCAGTACATGGTTGTTTTCAATAATCCCATAGATAAACAACAAATAATGACATTGGCTCGGCGTATCTATCCATTAAATAGTTAACATTTTCTTAAAGTATTCGAAGAGGTCGTAAAACGTCCACGTGGAAACAAAGTGGTTGATTTAAAGTCGACAACAGCGGAACACAAAGGTAACGTACCGGAAACGAGTAAAACGGGTAACAGGGGCAGTATACAACAGGAACTGGGAAACGAATCATGTAGTCGCGAGGCTATGTCATCAATAAGAAAAAAGCCAGGAGGATTCGGTAAACTATGTCCGTCCTCCCCGTAAAATAAGGAATGGAGTATCTGCCGATTATGATATCGATGATGAGAAAGATGATGATGAACTAGAACAGGTAAAACAAACAGTGTGGAACAGACGATTCCAAATACCTATTCGGGATTCTTTTACTAACGAATTCCAGAAAAAGCAGCTACAAGATGGAACGTGTAAAGAAAAATCGCTCCACAGACCTTCTAATACCATGCTGTCTACATTAAGAAAACGTCTACGTGATGATTACACCCATTTCTTGGTTGC
Source organism: Cyrtodaria siliqua (assembly GCA_037043455.1). Lineage (NCBI taxonomy): Eukaryota > Metazoa > Mollusca > Bivalvia > Adapedonta > Hiatellidae > Cyrtodaria > Cyrtodaria siliqua. Next base: position 78,127 of record JAWPHD010009245.1, read on the forward strand.
CTTTTATTAGATGCAAAAGAATCCTTTTCAACAACGTGTTCTCAGATCCGCAAAAATGTTACATCACGGTATGAGTAAGTCAGAATCTCCACGAGAAGCCATACGTTTAAGGAAAAGTTAGTTTGTTGCCATAAGGAAAACTAAGTGTGTTGCCATATGGCCGGATCATGACGTAAACGTTAATAAAACGGACATGAAAGTTGAGAATGATGAAGAGTTTAATGGAACAGATAATGACGAAACTGAAGAAGAAGGAGGATCAACAGATTAAATCATATTAAAATAGGCATACGTAAGAAAGAAGTAAGAAGTACATAATAATAGAAAAGTAATTACTATGTTGTAATTCGACACAAATATTAGTTCCCTAGACGTATACGATTAGCAAATGCGGAAATGGATTCCTTATATTCCAGACCCCGACACATGGTATCAACACTTCAAAGATTTAAGAGATCATATAGCGTTATATCGTGGGAAGAGGGGCGAGAAACAGGAGATTGAAAAAGAAGTAGATAAAAAGGCTATTCAACGGCCAGTAGTCAATCTCGTAACACCCGTGGCTCAAGCGATCGCGATTGCTAAATCGGGTATGAGGAGACATCAGAAGGACTATCAGACAATCAAAGGAGTGAAAGTAGACTAAAATAAGAGGGCCAAGATGGCCCTATATCGATCACCTGAGTACTGGACCATTATCAAACTTCTCCGAAATCTACATGGTCATATACAATCTGTGCACGTTTGTTCAAGAAATGTGGCCTCTGTTGTGTTAACAACATTGATAAAAGACACTGACAAAGTTTGGTAAAAATCAGATACAAAATGAAGGTGCTAGAGTGTACCTCTGGCGCATGGCCAAATGTGATCCCAGGGCTACATGTAATATATTTTTTAAGTTTTTACCTATACAAGTCTATGTAAAACATGTGACCCGTGGGGCAGGGCCAAATGTGACCCCAGGGTCACCATTTGAATAAACTTGGTAAAAAACCATAACCTCATAGTAAATGCAAACTATTAAACCTCTGGCTCTTGTAGTTTCAGAGAAGAAGATTTTTTAAAACAAAATTACTATATAAATCTATATATGTAAAACGGTGACGCCCGTGACGGTGCCAAATTTGACCCCAGGGTCACCATTTGAACAAACTTGGTAGAGGACCATAATCTTATAGTAAGTGCAAAATATTAAACCTCTGGCTCTTCCAGTTTCAGAGAAAAATTTTTTTTTTATATATAAGTCTATATAAAACTGTGACCCCCGGGGAGCGGCCAAGTTTGACACCAGAGTCACCATTTGAACAAACTTGGTAGAGGACCATAAACCTATAGCAAATGCAAAATATTAAACCTCTGGCTCTTGCAGTTCCAGAGAAGAAGATTTTTTTCAGGTTTTCTTATACAAGCCTATGTAAAACTGTGACCCCCGGGGCGGGACCAAACGTGACCTCAGGGTCACCATTTGAACAAAATTGGTAGAGGACCATGAGATTATAGCTAATGTAAAATATTAAACCTCTGGCTCTTGTAGTTTCCGAGAAGATTTTTTAAAAAAAATCCTATATAAGTCTATGTAAATCTGTGACCCCCCGGGGCGGGGACAAATTTAATCCCAGGGTCACCATTTGAACAAACTAAGTAGAGGACCATAAGCTGATGCAACATGTAATACATGAGAGCTCCGTGCCATGTGGTTCCAGAGAAGAAGATTTTTTCCAGTTTTTCCCTATACAAGCCTATGTAAAACTGTGACCCCCGGGGCGGAGCCAAATGTGACCCCTGGGTCACCATTTGAACAAAAGTGGTAGAGGACCATAAGCTTATAGCAAATGCAAAATATTAAACCTCTGGCTCCTGCAGTTTCAGAGGAGAAGATTTTTTAAGTTTTCCCTATACATGTCTATGTAAAACATGTGACCCTTTTGGGCGGGGCCAAATATGACCCGAGGGTCACCATTTAAGCAAACTTGGTAAAGGACCATAAGCTTATAGTAATTGCAAAATATCAAATCTCTGACTCTTGTAGTTTCCGAGAAGAAGATTTTTTTCACCTATATAAGTCTATGTAAAACTGTGACCCCACGGGGCGGCGACAAATTTGACCCCAGGGTCACCATTTGAACAACTTAGTGAAGAACCATAAGCTGATGCTACATGTAATACATGAGACCTCTGTGCTTTGTGGTTTCAGAGTAGAAGATTTTTTTAATTTTTTCCCTATATATGTCTATTTGAAAGACATGCAAAATCTCAATATACAAACTTTGGACCCCCGGGGCATAGCCATTCTTGATCTCGGGGACTTCATTTGAACAAACTTGATAGCCTAGGCGTTCGCGATTATTTTAAAAGAAAAGCTGTTGAAATCTGTCTAGCGGTTCTTGAGAAGAAGATTTTTTAAGGTTTTAATTATATATGGTAATGGCGGCCATCTTAGATGTCGCGATGACCTAATTTTAACAAATGTAACAAGCATTCATCTATGGATCATCCACGTGAAGTTTGGTCAAAATTGGCCAGTCGGTTTCTGAGGAGAAGTTATTTGAAGCAAAGGTTAACGACGGTCGATGACGACGGACGACGAACGAAGAGTGATCCCAATAGCTCACATTGAGCCTTCGGCTCAGGTGATCTAAAAAGAGGAGTAAACGCCCTAGCAAATTTATTGGAACTCCATATGACCAGAGAGCTTACTGTAACACTGACATTGTAGATATTTGAGAACCCTAAATAATCAGACAATACGTGGATGCCTAAACCATTTAATTACAATGTAAAGCAAATGAGGAAACTTATAATGTGTTTGTAATGTGGTATATCGCATAGAAAACAGAGAAAAGGCTAATAACAACATATAATGTGGTATGTCGCAAAACAAAATAGAGAAAAAGCTTCTAACAACATTTTATTTCATGTTAAAGATGTGCATATAAAATAAATCAAATATTGTAAAACATACATTCCTGAATTATTTATCATTTATATTCCTGTTTGCAAACTGTTTTATAATTCTGTCATTTTTCTTCTGATTATTTACGGAAAAGTTATTCATTATGTCTTACATAGTCCATCCGGCGTAATATATACAATAAAATCCGCACATATCCAAGGTATCGACTTGAATCCGATCCATACGCATAAAATAAGGGTTTTGAAGTTCAGTTTCGAGCCACACATCATAAAACACTGGTGTATTACCGAGAGAATCGAAATATTCGTCTGTTCCCTTTTTGGGAAAGTAAAACGTCACCCAGTGCTTCCCAAGTTGGTCGCTTGTCTGCGTGTTAGAAAAAAAGTGACCCTTTTTATATTTTAATTCGTCCACAGAACATATTGTAACAGAATATCCCTTTAAATGTTCATATAGTTCAAAGTTATCCATTGTATAAACACGCTATTTTTCCTGCACCCTTTCTTGTGCTGCATGTGTGCATGAAAGCACCTCAGTGAATATCACTTTTAAAGCGTACTTCTTCTTCCACTACTCCCTCAAGAACCCTTCATCTGACACTGAATCAACAATGACGTAAAGTTACATAACGCATCCCACCAATGTTGTGAACGTTCATACCTATCCGTTATAATATGTATTTCATCGTTTAAACACCTAGATAACTCGCTGTCAAGGTTGTCTCTCATGTTCGTTTAAACAAAATGAATTGAATATCTGCCCATTAGCATCGTGCCGTTCCCGGACTAAACCAAGATTTAAACTCATTATTAAAGTCTATAAATGCGACTTTAAACTTCGTAAAACCTTTGCAAAATGTTATTATCGTAACCCTGATCTTATTTCCAAATAGAAAAGTAATTTAATAACTCTTCTGCCACAAGGACTATCACAACCTGACTTCTATGGTGACGTGATTTACAAACTTCGTAAGATCCTTGGTCATGAACACTTTCATAGTATCTTTATTAAACTTGTTAAAAGGTTTATCAAAAGAGGTTATGACCCTATACCTTTGCAACGCACTGCATGCTTGGTGGTGGACCCATTTACAGTTCGCCAATATGCTTTCCTCTTTAATTATGCGATGACCGGACAGGCTGATGTCCAAATGATGACGTCTACCTAAAGCCCAATAGGACGGTGTCGTTTGATGTTTGTCTGCAATCTTGTCTTGTCATGCCCTCAATGGTTTGTTCTCTTGTTGCTTTGGATTCTGCAAAATCATTGAGTACCTTCTTTGTGGTTTTCTAGGCTATTGCTTTTTTCTATTTATATATACACGAGCATCTTTGTGTTTTACTTATATTGCCTATTAATGCTGCCTTGTTGGTTAGAGAATAGTTCATGGCGGGGATTTTTTTATTTACACTGTCCCGTTTTATTGGGATGACAGTAGCGTAAGTGTGGGGTTTGGTTCACCCTAGAGCCTTGTTTAAACCCCATTCGGCCTGTTTTGCCACTGATCGTTCCAAGGCGGTACCACTATTGTCAACCCTTGTGATGTCTTATTTTGCTTTTTATTCATTGTTTGAATCCTATAATCTTATTGGTCAGTCTCATCACTATAAATAGAACATCAAATGTCTTGTCTTTTTGAAGAGATACATGTTCCAACTTGTCTCAAACCTCCTATGTTAGGATATTGGTCGGTTATTGTCTTATCATTTCTGTTTTTGTGACACAAATATCCTTTAACGTCTCCACGCTTTTATTGTATTTGCTCTGTATTCGTCCATTAATGTTTAATGATTACTTTGTTAAAAATGATGTCACGCATCCACTCTTCAAATGTACAACATTGCTCTTTATATATTTCGTCAGAAACATGTCTATTTCACAACATATTTGATTATCTGATGACGTCATTCCGCGCATGCGCAGTCGTGGGGCCCAACCGGCGCTTCTACTACTCACCCCATTTTCCTGGGTAGAATCAGTATTGTATACGCAACGTCGTTAACCCCTCGAATAAGGAAGTGATCACATCAGTTCTGCAGAGGGTGACATTTGCTAATGAATAGCTCACATTAAATCTGCAGAGGGTGACACATACTAATGGATAGCTCACATTAAATCTGCAGAGGGTGACACATGCTAATGCATAGCTCACATTAAATCTGCAGAGGGTGACACATGCTAATGCATAGCTCACATTAAATCTGCAGAGGGTGACACATGCTAATGCATAGCTCACATTAAATCTGCAGAGGGTGACACATGCTAATGAATAGCTCACATTAAATCTGCAGAGGGTGACACATGCTAATGAATAGCTCACATTAAATCTGCAGAAGGTGGCACAAGCTAATGAATAGCTCACATTTAATCTGCAGAGGGTGACACATGCTAATGAATAGCTCGCATTAAATCTGCAGAGGGTGACACATGCTAATGCATAGCTCACATTAAATCTGCAGAGGGTGACACATGCTTATACATAGCTCACATTAAATCTGCAGAGGGTGACACATGCTAATGCATAGCTCACATTAAATCTGCAGAGGGTGACACATGCTAATGCATAGCTCACATTAAATCTGCAAAGGGTGACATATGCTAATGCATAGCTCACATTAAATCTGCAGAGGGTGACACATGCTAATGAATAGCTCACAATATGCAGAAGGTGGCACAAGCTAATGAATAATTCACATTAAATCTGCAGAGGATGGCACATGCTAATGAATAGCTCACATTAAATCTGCAGAGGGTGACACATGCTAATGCGTAGCTCATATTAAATATGCAGAAGGTGGCACAAGCTAATGAATAGCTCACATTAAATCTGCAGAGGGTGACACATGCTAATGCATAGCTCACATTAAATCTGCAGAGGGTGACACATGCTAATGCATAGCTCACATTAAATCTGCAGAGGGTGACACATGCTAATGCATAGCTCACATTAAATCTGCAGAGGGTGACACATGCTAATGAATAGCTCACATTAAATCTGCAGAAGGTGGCACAAGCTAATGAATAGCTCACATTAAATCTGCAGAGGGTGACACATGCTAATGAATAGCTCACATTAAATCTGCAGAGGGTGACACATGCTAATGCATTGCTCACATTAAATCTGCAGAGGGTGACACATGCTAATGCATAGCTCACATTAAATCTGCAAAGGGTGACATATGCTAATGCATAGCTCACATTAAATCTGCAGAGGGTGGCACATGCTAATGAATAGCTCACATTAAATCTGCAGAAGGTGGCACAAGCTAATGAATAGCTCACAATATGCAGAAGGTGGCACAAGCTAATGAATAATTCACATTAAATCTGCAGAGGATGACACATGCTAATGAATAGCTCACATTAAATCTGCAGAGGGTGACACATGCTAATGCGTAGCTCATATTGAATATGCAACCAGGGACACGTGCTAATGAATAGTTTACATTAAATCTGCAGTGGGTGACACATGCTAATGATTAGCTCACAGTAAATCTGCAGAAGGTGGCACAAACTAATGAATAGCTCACAATAAATATGCAGAAGGTGGCACAAGCTAATGAATAGCCCACAATAAATCTGCAGAGGGTGACACATACTAATGAATAGCTCACATTAAATCTGCAGTGGGTGACACATGCTAATGCATAGCTCACATTAAATCTGCAGTGGGTGACACATGCTAATGAATAGCTCACATTAAATCTGCAGAAGGTGGCACAAGCTAATGAATAGCTCACATTAAATCTGCAGAGGGTGACACATGCTAATGAATAGCTCACATTAAATCTGCAGAGGGTGACACATGCTAATGCATAGCTCACATTAAATCTGCAGAGGGTGACACATGCTAATGCATAGCTCACATTAAATCTGCAAAGGGTGACATATGCTAATGCATAGCTCACATTAAATCTGCAGAGGGTGACACATGCTAATGAATTTCTCACATCAAATCTGCAGAATGTGACGCACGTTAATAAATCATATATAACGAATTATATCAGCTTTTGCAAGCGCAATCGTAATGCCGATATTCCATCGATCAATAAGTAATGGCAAAAAAACAAATACAATAAAAAAGTTAAGTTGTTGTTTACTGGCACTGATTCTCTGTGTTATGAAATTAGGACAGAAGATGTGTAAAAGATAGAAAACTTTTTGATAACAGTGATTATAATCCAAAAAATTAATTTTACTTTAACGATAACAAAAAGGTTATTGGTAAGATGAAAGATGAGGCTTGTGGCGTGTTAATCGTGTAGTTTGTTGGATTGAGGAGCAGGTCATACTCATACATTTTGACTGATAATACTGAAACAAAGAAATGTAATCACATGTTCAGAAGGATAACACTATTTGATATACAGGTTTCAGTCGGGTCCCTGGTGTGGGGCCCAGTGGATAGCAAGATGGACTTGAAATCCAGAGTACCCGAGTGTAGGAGTTTATCCTCTGAGCACGTTAAAGACACATAGAAATATATTTATTCGCAAGAGTATGGCAGGTTCCTTTATTTCTTCCCCTTTCGCTTGGGTGGCTCGAAATAACCTATAATGTGTGTATGAGACGTTAAACAACATTCAATAAAATCGGGTCCTATTGTTCACAACAATACCAGTCGCGCTAACATGTATATACATAACCACATGACCACATGCTATGTTTCCGCCCCACCCCACCAACCGCGGACAAGCAATATTTTATTTATTTTAATACTTTTTAGCTCGACTATTCGAAGAATAAGAGAGCTTATGTAATCACCCCGGCTACAGCTTCGGCAAGGCGTGTGCGTCCCACATCAAGGTTTGCGTGTAAGCTGTGTCTACAAGTCTATACCTCTTACATTTCTTATCCTAGCACAACCAAATTTAATGGAACCCAAATTCTGATTTCATTTCACATCAAATTTTGCGTGTAAGCTATGTTTACAAGTCTATATCTCTTATGTTTCTTATCCAAATTTGGCCATGAGCTTCGTTATAGCATTATCTTAAGGGCTGCTTAAGTAATTTTGGTTCCTATAACCCCTTGGCTCCCATGGAACCCAAATTCTGAGCCCTTAAAATGTGTCTATTTCACATCAAATTTTCCGTGTAAGCTGGGTTTACAGGCCTATATCTCTTACATTTCTTGTCCTAGCTCAACTAAATTGGGGGAATTGGTTTCCTAATAGTATGTTGTAAAGGGTTGCATACGTAATGTTGTCTTCTGCAAATTCTGGTCTCCCATGGAACCTAAATTGTGATGGCCCATAAAATGTGCAATAAAGGCAGATCTAGGGTTTGCGTGTAAGCTGTTGTATATATCTATAATTTTTGTTTGGGTTTTCTTATAGCATTATGCATCTTATTCATACTTCACGCATATTGGGGCATGGGCTTCTTCCTCCTCGCCCCGGGCCCACCTCCACAAAAAAAAAACTCACCCAGCCCCGTTTTGTTTTATATATATACATATTTCTGTGTTGTTTTGGTCAATTCTTACACATATCGTTCCCCCCTCCCCACCCACCCACCCTCCCACGCCCCGCCTTCCAATCCCCACTAATTACCCCCACCCCACTCGAAATTGATTTTTTTTTAAACATTTCTGTGTTGTTTTGGTCAATTCTTAAACAATAGCATGTTGCCCGCTCCCCATCCATCTCCCTCCCCCTTCCCATCCACACCTCGCACCCTCCCGCACCCCCTCCCCGCAACACTTGAAACCCTATTTTTTTTTTTTTTTTTGTACATATTTCTGTGTTATTTTGGTCAATTCTTACACATATAGCTATGTTGCCCCCGCCCCACCTTCCCATCCCCACCTCGCCCACAACTCTACACACTCGAAACTTTTTTATTTTACTTTATTTTTTTTTATTTTTATTTTTTTACATATTTCTGTGTTGTCAGTTCTTACACATATAATTATGTTGCTTCCCCCATCCCCCCACCCGCTCCGCCTTCCCATTCCCATTTTTGTTTTATATATTTCTGTGTTGGTTTTGGTCAATTCTTACACATATAGCTGTGTTGGTCCAAACCCCCACCCCCCACACACACACACACTCAAAAGTCGATTTTTTATTGTTTTGGTGACAGGCGAGACAGTTTTAGACGCAGCGTCTTTACTATCCCGGCCAAGGAGGCACTGACACTATGTAGAGAGCTTTTTTTTGTCGTGAATAACATTTGTTTCAATGACAAATGAGAACACTTCATACTGTCACCAGTAACTAATTAGGTTCATGCGTGACTAGCACCAATAAACATGTTGACGCTCATTTCGAGATAAAAACAACTCATGCCCGATACGTATTATAAAAGCGCAGGCATGCTATGCCATTCATAATGAAGTTAAATTGGAACTAGGAACATCTTATATGTATTTGTGCGTAGAACTGTTCGTGGTAATTGGTCCAGAGCTCAATTACATTTAGCTCAGCCACTCCCTTGTTGGTTCAATTGTAAAGGGACACACGGCAATCTTGAAGTGTTTGAAATGGGTGTCTAGATTTATATATCCAGTATCATTTTTACTTTTACCCTGGTTACTTTTAAATAAATCAAATTAAGTATTAACTATTTCGTCTTATTATGCTATAACTTTTAATACATTATTGGTAAAATAATATCACAAATTAATAATTTACAAAACAAATTGCTTAATACTATTCTTATAATTAATATTAATGATTGAACAAATGCCAGTTATGCAGAAAAACTATCGGGACGCCGTGAGTTTTTAAAAAATAAGATTGCCGTGTACCCCTTTAAACTATGAATTTAGGGGGTTCCATGAAACGTCTTTAATAGAAACTGTTCACACAAACATTTTGTAGAAATAAATTTTTCGTAAGAAAATCAACTAACTTAGAGGCCTTATATAAAGAGCAGCGTGTTTATCCCTTCAATAAATATAGATTCTTAAATATTGCCGTTAAAATTCTTACCAAACGCGATTTTTAACTTTTAAAGTGTAAAGGGTTTTAACGAATACTGCGACTATAAGGACCATCTAAGAAACAACGCGTGGTATATAACACGCAAATTAAAAGCGTTGTTCCAACATATGGTACAACACACTTTAGATAGTATCCCATATGAGCAAGAGTAGATCAATATAAACGATATTGGTTTGGCAATATAAACAGACACCTACCATATACATGATATAGAAGATTTAAATTTAACTTTGATTATGAAAATTAATTAAATGTAATAGCGACATCTGTATTTCGTATACCCTAACGAAATTTGGAATGTCCTCGCACATTAGCTATTGAGTCGGGGAGACAAACTAAAGTTGAACAGAGTGAGAGATTATGTGATATATTTTGTAATATGAGAGCTATAGTGAGTGATTTTCATTTTATGTGTAGCGTGTGTGTCCGTATTATTCTGATTTGAGAACTAAGGCGTATTTACCAATATAAATCTATTAAACACTTACTTGAATGAATGAATGAATGAATGGATGGATGAATGAATGAATGAATGAATGAATGAATGAATGAATGAATGAATGAATGAATGAATGAATGAATGAATGAATGAATGAGTGAGTGAGTGAGTGAGTGAATGAATGAATGAATGAATGAATGAATGAATGAATGAATGAATGAATGAATGAATGAATGAATGAATGAATGAATGAATGAATGAATGAACGAACGAACGACCGAAAGAACGAACGAACAAACGAATGAATAAATGAATGGTGTTTTACGGCACGTCGATATATAAAAGAAGGTCATAATGTGGGCAAAAACGGATGAAAGATGAAGAAATGAAGAAGTAATTAAAAGTTAATTTAAATATATAAAGATAAAACTATTTACAAATAAGGGATGATATGGTAGTAATATAAACTATGTATATATGTAAATCAAATAATGCCCGTCAACGGGTATATAAACAAGAAAATATATACAAGAACATATTATAATGATGTATAAAGTCTGATTTCTTTCAAGAAATCTCAAACAAGACCAAAATCTTTCATCGTATTAACATTGTAGTCTAGGAACCTCAAACGTGAAAAATGTCACAAATTTAAAAACGGTTACAAATGTAAAAAAAAGAGTCACATATGTAAAAACATAAGACAAATGTAACACGTTTGGTGACATATGTAGAAAAAAAGGGACAAAAGTGAAGAAATAAAAGAACACAAATGTAAAAAAAAAAAAGAGTAATATATTTAAAAAAAAGAAAAAGAACACAAATGTAAAAATACATTTTAAACATTCATTTTTTTAGCTCTGTTGATCAAAGGTCATGACCATGACGTGGTGCGGCGTCCGTTTGTCCGTCCGTCTTTCCGTCCGTCCGCCCGTAAACTTTTGTCCGTGGCGACTTCTCCTCAGACACCGCTTGGCCAATTTTGACCAAACATCACATGGATGATAATTAAATGACTTGCGTTTTAGGTTTGCTAGCATTAGGTCCAAGATGGCCGCCATTACCATATATTGTCAAAACCTTAAACAGTCTTCTTCTAAAGAACCACTGGACAGATTTCGACAATTTTTCTTTTAAATGATCGCCAACGCCTAGCCTATCAGATCTGTTCAAATCAAGTCCATCGGATACAACATGATCGTGCCCCGGGGGTCCAAAGTTTGTATATTGAGATTTTACATGTTTTTCATAGACCTATATAGGAAAAAACATTAAAAAAAACTCTTCTCTGAAACCACAAGGTACAGAGCTCTCATGTATTACATGTAGTACCAGTTTATGTCTTCTACTAAGTTTGTCAAATGGTAACCCTGGGGTCCAATTTAGCCCCGCGCCAGGGGTCACAGTTTTACAAAGGCTTATATAGGGAAAAAAATCTTCTTCTCTGAAACTACAAGAGCCAGAGGTTTAATATTTTGCATTTACTATAAGCGTATGGTCCTCTTACCTTTAGAGCCTGAATAGGCAAACGATTTTCTGAAAAACTCACTATTCGGTCTGGGGGAATATAGTTGTAGATTTGAGGATGATCTTAATGTCGCATATGTACATTTGAAGAAAAAGTAAACGTATTTTTAAGAAATAGCTATTCTACCTACTGAAAATACATTTGGGGTCACTGGGGTCAAGGTCACTGTTAATAAAAATAGAGAAAAAAAAAACGGTTTCCGCTCAGTTACTTCAGTTAGAAATGAGATATTGGAATACAACTGCTGCTACTTCGCGGTCATAAAACAGGTAGCGTTCGGTTCCGATCCAAATTGTTTATTTATAGCATAGGTATTGTTTATTTTAACACAATAGTTAAAAAGTTCACAAACCAAAGCCCAAAGCGTACGTTTTTATTAATCACTGGTTTCATTTAACACCTGGGTACATCGGGCGATTTAATGCAAGTTTGACGGTAATTTTATACCCTAATATTTGACACAAAGTCTTCATCGTCTTTGTTGACATTGAAATATGCATACTGTGGCTTTAAATACTTTATAGAACAGGCGACACATGCACCAAAAGGCACCCATCTAGTCTAAGTAGTTGTCAGAATGATTTTGTGTTTTTCAAGTTGATCAAGACTATGTAGGCGTGACATGAAATTCGATGGAATTTTTATAAAAAATATGTTTTGGAATAAATCTCTTTATATGTTAAAACTCTACTTTTTGTTTTCATTTCCCCCCAATTAGTCAAAACTATTTCAGAAAGAAACTGTGAGTTAAGAAAAATAGGTTCCAGATAGAAGTTATGTCATATACATTCAATTGATACTTTCTGTTGAAATTGTTTTTTGTCTATTTTAGAATCAATTTAACTTTTCAAGGAGGAGCCCACGCATTCACTATGTCTCAATAGAAATGGCTAGACTACCGTCTGAAAATACACTGATGGTAGTTATCTCTCTTGCTCTTTTTTTATACGCATATTATGGTATGGGGTCATCTGTCTATAAACAATTACTCATTCCAGACGATAATTTAGAAACTATAACACCAAACAGGTACATTGCGCTTGGAGAAAGCAAGAACTTCATTGTTTTTGAGGTCAGATCGAAGGGCAAGGTCACTATGCCTTTATGAAAATATACACTATGCACCATGATTTCAAAATCACAACATCCACCATCATGAAAAGGCATGTACATTTCCCTAGGTAAGAGTGGGAACACTTATTTTGGGGTCTAGGCAGTCAAAGGTCAAGGTCACCATGACCTTGTGTGGAAAACTAAATTCCAAGCGATAACTAAAACCATAACACTTCTGAAACTTCTCAGGTACATAGCCCTTGGAAAGAAGTGGAACCCTATTGTTTTTGGGGTCAGTAGGTTAAATGTCGCTATGGCCTCATGTGGCTATATATATTCCACGTGATAAATTTAAAAACACGACACTCATCGTAAAACGTCACAAATACATTGCCCTTGGTCAGAGGAGGAATTCTGTTCATTTTGACCCCACTAGGTCAAAGGTCAAGGTCACAATAACCTCATAGGGGTATACATATTCCAAGTGATAACTCCAGGAGTATAAAACCTACACTCTTATAGGCAAATTGCCTTTGGTAAGGGAAGTAACCCTATTGCTTTTGGGATTAGAAAGTCAAAAGATAAAGGTCACCATGACCTAATATGCACATAAGCATTCTACATGACAACTCCAAAAGTATACCATCTGGCCTTACCCGTAGTAAACGTCATACGTGTGCATTGTCCGTAGTGAGAGGAGGAAGCCTATTGGTTTGGTGTTCAGTAGGTCACCAAGGACACTTGGAACTGACAATTGCCGAATCCTGAGAAACATTCTCCTATCTGTAAATGGTAAGTATAAGGCCATCTTGAAACCTTACAGAAATAATAACCGTGTTAAAATATTAATTTTAGGGTCAGTAGCTCAAAAAGGTTAAGGTCAGACATACCCAATCAACCCAAAAAACGTATCTGGCGCTGTAATTTATTTACTATTATACCTTCAATCTTGAAACCTACAAATGCATGTATTATCCATTTTGCAACAACTATCCTTGGTAGTAGGTCAAATGTCAAGGTCACTCTGACCTCATGAAAACATATTTCTCGGATGTCTTTTTGGAACTATTTGCCCTACAATATTAAAACTTTATAGTGCCGTTTTGATTATTAAACGCCAGCATGGGTTACAGAGGGCATAACAACTCCTGAGTATACACTGGAATCCTGACAGTCCCTCTTTTACCAAAGACTTCGAACAGAGTCCCAACACCACCCTACGGCCAGCCATTCCATTCAACATACAGCTTTCCAGATGTTCACATAGTAACACGTACTGCTGCCAACTGGAATTTAATTATGTGCGCCTTTTTATAATTTATGCGGGGCGTCCATGGCAGAGTGGTTGGTTAGAGTCTCTGACTTGAAATCACTTGCTGTAGGTTCGATTCCTCAGGGGCCTAGGAATCTCTATGTGAGGAAGTTATCCAGCTGGCTTGCGGAACGTCGGTGGTTCTTCCCAGGTGCCCGCCCGTTCATGAAAGCTTGCGTTGGTGGTGATGATGGGGTGGGGATGGGGATGGGGCTGGGGCGCAACATAGCTATAGGTGTAGAATTGATAAACAAAAATAACACAGAAATATGTATTAAAAAATCGGGTTCGGGGTGGGATGGAGTGGGGTGTGGGGTAAATATTGGATGGAAAATGGAGAAAAAGGCGGAGGTTGTGGGGGGAGAGGGCACACGAGAAAGCTATATTTTTAAGAATTGACTAAAGCAACACATAAATATGTCGTAATGTAGTGCATAATTATGTCCATTGAATATAAAACTGAATCACATGGTTTTAGTCGTGAGTGTATTTTTGGCCTCCAGTTACTTTAATATATTAAAATAACATGTATATAGGTAACAACTCTGGCGTTTCTAGCCCATACCCGGTCTTGACCGAGATCTTATAGTCATACACATTCTGTCCAAATATTATTAAGATTGGTCTTGAAATAAAGCCTCTAGAGTGTTAACAAGATGAAATACAATTTCTTGCTAAATCAAGGGAAATAACTCTGGTGTTACTAGGCCCATATGACCGAAACTCGAACTTGGCTTGCATTTTATAAACATTCACATTCTGTCTTATTATGATTCAGATTGGTCAATAATTGACTCTACTGTAGTGTGTTAACAAGGTAGAATATGGCATGTTTGCTAAATCATGGGCCATAACTCTGGTCATACATGTACGATATGGCCTATAATCGAACCTGGCCTAGATCTTTTGGTCATATATGTTTTGTCCAAGGTTGGTCAAGATTGCTTGAAAAATGTGACCGCTACACTGTTAACATACCAATTGTATGATTTAAGCGATACACTGTATCCTGTCAGCTGGCTGTGAAAAATACGTTCGTACGAAAAAGAAAAAAAAAAGTCAAACGTATATGTCACATTTTCGATTAGTGATATTTACGGCCGTATTTGTAACAAAAGTGTGAAGAATTCGCACGAATTCCTCACACGTGAAGAATTCGTTTCTGTGAAATTTACGGTTCAACAGAGCATCATTTATTAATTTAATCCAAATTAAATAGGCGCTGACCCTGTCATGGTGATAGTAAGGATCAATTACCATTCATGGAAACATTTGCAGTGTCCAACAACAGATGTGCATTAGCACTTGACCAATATCTAACTCGTGCTTTAAAGTTAGTTTGCTAATAAACGTAATCTTGCATTATTGTGTCGTGTTCATTATCAGCTGATAATCTAAGTCCATGTACAACACGTGACTTCTGGGGCGGGACCAAATGTGACCGCAGGATCACCATTTGAACAGGATTGGTTAGAGGACCATACGCTTATAGTAAATGCAAAATATTAAACCTCTGGCTCTTATAGTTTCAGAGAAGAAGATTTGATTTCCTATATAAGGCTATGTAAAACTGTGACCCCTGGGGCGGGGCCAAATTTGACCACAGGGTTACCATATGACAAAAGACATAAACTGATGCTACATGTAATACATGAGAGCTCCGTACATTGTGGTTTCAGAGAAGAAGGTTTTTTAATGTTTTCTCCTATATAAGTCTATGAAAAACATGTAAAATCTCAATATACAAACTTTGGACACCCGGGGCACGATCATGTTTTATCCGAGGGACTTTATTTAAACATATCTAATAGGCTATGCGTTGGCGATCATTCGAAATCTGTCCAGTGGTTCTTTAGAAGAAGACTGTTTAAGGTTTTGACAATATATTGTAATGGCGGCCATCTAGGATATAGCGCTGACATAATGCTAGCAAATCTAAAAAGCAATTCATTTAATTATCATCCATGTAATGTTTGGTCAAAATTGGCCAAGCGGTGTCTGAGGAGAAATCGCCACGAACAAAAGTTTACGGGCGGACAGACGGACGGACGGACGCCGCACCACTTCATGGTCATGACCTTTGATCAACAGAGCTAAAAAATGAACGTTTACAATGTATTTTTACATTTGTGTTCTTTTGTTTTTTTACATAATTATGTTACTTTATTTAATTTTCCCTTTTTATCACTTGTTTTTACATATGTGACTTCTTTTTTTACATTTGTAACCGTTTTTACATTTGTGACATGTTTCACGTTTGAGGTTCCTACAATTGTAGTATATTTGCCGCATAGGATCAAAGTCTAAACATTCCAACAAGATACGTTTGGCCGTTAACGAAAACACAGTTCAGCAAATACCTGCATTATGCCCATAAAAAGCTAATTGTAAATAATTAACGCATTGCTGGTATGAAAACGTGTATAATAAAAGAAATACGGAATATGAGTATTCATGTACGAAAGATTATTATTATTATTAGTATTATTATTGTTATTATTATTATATAGTTTTTGTTATTTTTGTTTTTCCAAATTTTTTGCAGCTAACGGCGTGACGATAGTTTTGAAAAATAATGAAAGATATAGAAGATCTTATATGAGTACTCATTCATTATTGAATTTATTAAACGAGTTGGAAAAAATGATATAATAAAAGGCTCTTGCCGAGCATTATATCATTTTTGCTAACGAGTTTTATGAATGAGAACGGATGTTAGATTCTATTTATTACATAACTCACATATCGGCTTTTATTGCATTTTGCCCGTCGCTTTAACATGCGAAACCGACATAAACCGTGGGAATTGGATCATAGTCATTATCATTTTTTTACAGCGCATACTAGGCTTATTTGCATATTTATATACTTAGTGGTATATCGAAAATATAGAATAGTGTTATTCCACTCCCATACCGTACGTTATGTGATAAGTAAATTTACATAATTCATCAACGTTGATTAGTGTCTATAATACGATATAATAGGGACTGTAAAATGAAATAAAAAGTTCAAAATTCGAATAAGTCAGATTTTGATTAGAGTTAATTTGCTTGTATGGTAATCCTTTATTTTGAAATTAAATGGAGTGCTTATAGAACCTCTATCGAGTTTAACTTTTACTACATCATCATAGAGAAAATCCAGCAAGATTGCCGTCAAACGTTCTCAGCTTGTTCACTCATCGAGGCATACAGGAAGTAAATCACTGTGGTATTCATGCCTGGTGTAGACTGTGGTATTCATGCCTGGTGTAGTCGAAAGGAGTTCCCAAATATATAATCCCTAACTTTTTTTGTGATAAAAGGCATTTTTAAGTATTTAAGGCCTGTTTTTCTGGCTGAAATGACTTTATTGACTTGTTTGTGATAGCTAAAAAACATTTGCATGGTTGTATGATGATTTTATTTATCAACTTGACAGTTTTGAAAGTGAAAGTAGAACACATTTAAGAGGTGCCGAATGAATGCAGTTTGTTCACGGTGTCAACAAAGATCAGAATTTTTTTCTTTTCTTATATGCCACATGACCCCTACTATTCTCAGCAGTTTTCTAGAGAGGCAGGTCTCATGACTAAGAACATGTAAGTGAATCTTAGTTTGAACTTCATTTTGAAAAATGGATAACTAGAAAGCTTGGACAATATTGCATTGGACTCAATGGGATTTGATTTACTTCCGGTACACCTCGAACGCTTTGCGGTGTTAGGATAATATAACGCTCGAGCAACTTAAATCATCACCATAATAAACTTTGCACATAATATAATAACAAAGGCACATAACGTAAAGAAACACCTGCATCGTCTAATAAAGTGTGTACACAATATCAAGTTTTAAACTGACTGCAAAATATAATAAAGTATTTACATAATATAATAAAATATCCACATAACAAAATAATACATGTACATAATATAATAAAGAATGTACAAAATATAATGAAGATTTTACATAATATAAAATTATATCTACATAACATAATAAAGATACCACATAATATAATAAAGACACCACATAATATAATAAAATAAGTACATAATATATTAATGTAACTACATAATATAAGAACGTAACCACATAATGTATAGAGGATATTTGTTGGTTGGAGTGAATGTAGGATTTATTTTCATCGAGAAGTGAGAAAACTTATATTTTCACACGAGTGCTTTAGCATCCTATAAATCCTATATTCACGACAAACCAACAAATATTCTATTTACATACTTTTTATCATGCAACACTACCAAACTGTTTTAAATAGAAATTACGTTTCGTTCCGACAGTTCCCCTTTAACAGTTCAATTCAATTCAATTCAATTCAATTTTATTAAGGCATAAACATTGTACAATGTCCATCGCCATCAGCACTGAGGCGGTAATACATACAAGACATACTAAATACAAATATACACATATATTAAAACATGTTCTGGAGAAGAGCATGAGAAATAATTAGGTATGAGTAAACAAATTTAAGGATAAACACGTATATTTTAGTGAAAGTAATTATAGTATACTTGTTGTTCACACTTCACTGAACGTATTCGCGGATAAATATAGTAACGCCAAAAAGATGTGCTCCATTAGGCGCATTATATAGACATTTTAAGCAAGTAAATGAAAATCCTTCCGAAAATAGTTCAGAAGACGATATGAATGTTAATAATGAAAGTATTATTGATTCTCTTAATGATGAAATCAACCAACCAATATCTGAAGTAGAAATAGTATCTGCTGTTAAAAGTTTAAGCAATAACAAATCGCCAGGTATTGATAACATTGTTAATGAACAAATTAAATATTCGGTCAATGTTATGCTGCCTATATATACAAAATTATTCAACATTGTTTTTAACAAAGGAATTATACCAGACAGCTGGACAATTGGACTAATTAAACCAATATTCAAAAATAAAGGTGACCCAAAACTACCAGAAAATTATAGACCAATATCGTTGTTAAGTTGTTTTAGGAAATTGTTTACATGTATAATTAATAATAGACTAAAAACATATACAGAAAAGTATAAAATGATATAATCTACCCAAGCTGGATTTAGGAAACATCATTCTACCATTGATAATCTGTTTGTACTTAAAAGTCTCATAGATATTGTCCAGTCAGATAAAAAGAAACTTTATTGTTGCTTTATAGATTTTACTTTAAGCCTTTGACTCCGTTTGGAGATTTGGCCTTTGGAAAAAAATGAAAATTGAAAATATAAATGGAAAGTGTTTTAATATTATTCATAATATGTATGATAGTATAAAGTCCAAAGTTATTACAGAGGAAGGTTGTTAACCATTTTTCAACAAACATCAAACGCCACCGTCCAAATGGGCTTTAGGTAGGCGTCATCATAGGGTCCACAGCCTGTCCGGTCATCGTACAATTAAAGAGGAAAGCATAGTGGCGAACTGTAAAAGGGTCCACCACCAAGCATGCAGTACGTTGCAAAATGAAAGGGTCATAACCTCTTTTAATAAACTTTTTAACAAGTTTAACAAAGATAGTATGAAAGTGATCATGACCAAGAATCTTACGAAGTTTATAAATCACATCACCATAGAAGTCAGGTTGTGGGATAGTCCTTGTCGCAGCAGAGTCCTTAAATTACATTTATATTTGGAAAGAAGATCAGGGTTACGATAATACAATTTTGCAAAGGTTTTACGAAGTTTATGGTAACGGTAACCCTGATTGAGTAACTTTTTAGTTATACAAAGATTACGAATATTAAAGTCCTCAACTCGAGTACAAGCTCTAGAAAAACGAAAAGTTGAGACAGATACACCCTATAAGAAGTTGCTCGGGGAACATCCCCATCCAAGTGGGGATAATTAACAATGTCAAAATTAAAATCATCTCTCTTGTCATAGATTTTGCTAATTATTTTACCATTTTCAATCGAGAGATCTAAATCAAGAAAAGAAGCGTTATTATCAGATATATTTTCTTTATTAAGCCGAAGTTCTTTAGGATAAATATTATGAACCATAGTTGGGGAGAAAGGGTTGTCATTGTTCAGTATGTCATCCAGATACCGAGAGGTGTCATTAAAAGCTTCAATAACATCTGCCTGGGTATCTGGTGAAAGACTCAACATGAAATCCCTTTCATAGCAAAATAAAAACAAATCTGCGACAAGTGGTGCACAGTTCGTACCCATAGGGATACCAACAATTTGTCTATAAACGGTGGTACCATACCTGAAGAAAATATTATCTAATAGGAAGATGAGGGCCTCACAAACTTCTTAGCAAGTCCACATAGTATAATTGTCTAAACTGCCGTTAGTGAAAAAACGCTATAATATTATTACATGCCAAAAATGTAGTATTTTCTCTAGCGAATGTTTTTTGAATAAGAGAAATTAGCTTGTCTTTAATAAGATGATGTGGTAAGGTTGTATATAGTGTAGAGAAGTCATAAGTACTTATTGATGAAACTCGAGCTTTATTGAAAATTTTATCAAGAACGTCTCCTGAATTTTTTATATACCAAAATAAATTAATCCCAGAGTTTTCATAAGTTTTATCACAATATAGTTTAACGTGATCTTTAACGGCGGTAAGACAAGCAGTTAAAAGTTTCGAGATGTTTGTTGTGGTACATGCACTAGAATTAGAAATAAAGCGAGCCTTATACGGATTTTTATGTAATTTAGGAATCCAGTACATGGTAGGCAGTTTATTTTGCTTATCGTTTACACCAGCCTTGAAAGTAGTGCACCGAGTGATATGTGCGGAAACAACATCATCCTCAGTAGAATTAACTGGAGTATACGAATTGGTGCTGCCGAGTTCCAGAGATAAAACATTGACGTAATGTAGGCGTCAAACAATAATTACATTATTAGCTGCTTTATCTGCAGGAACTAAAACAAATTTATTATGCAATTCCTGAATTCCCGATTTTAGATTACGAAAGGAAAACCTAGGTCTCGGAGGTAATAAAGAGGGGTTAGCATTATAAAAGTTAATACGTGTATCTATAATTTTAAGAATAGACTTTTTCCAAGTAGAAAGCGAGTTTGGGTCCGCATGTTCTCTACGACACCATTTTGACCCCCGTTGATTTGGCACTTCTGACTAGGGAGCGTAACATTGCCAATTCGGGAAATAGCTGATAAACTGTGAAAATACAGCTGTTAAATCATGAATCCGGAGATTTTACACTTAAATCCGTAGATCGGATCATCCAGAGAGCGACTGAAAAATCCTTATCCGGAGATTTGGCAGGCCTGCATATCAATCAGGATTTCTTTGCAGGGCAATAAAGCTTTATCACACGCGTGAAATATAGGGTGAACAAATGTCATATCACGGAAATAACCGAATGTTCATCACGATCCTATTACCGGAGTGATACGGAAATAACCGATTATTTACGACTGTATACGATTTGTCACGAGTATTGTTTGTCGTCCGCGTTTCATTAGTTATTTCCATTCTGTTTTCGTGGCAGATTATTGGCTATAGAATCATTATCCGTGGATAAAATAACCATTTATGACAATTCACCTTGATTAGGAAATTTCAAATTCAATTGAATTCATTTTCAATAAGATTTCGGACAAAAATACATGTTGTGTACCGCTTACGCGACAGACATAAGCACATCAGCTATACTGGACTAGATCTAAACTTCTTTTTTCTCCCTGGAAAACAGTGTACTGAGTGAGCTGAAGTTGAAGCTCAAGTATATGATAAATAGAATAAACAATGTGTATTTTCATATCACACCCTATATCGGGCCCTCGACCCATATCAGCCTTCGAGCTAAAGCTCTTGGGCTGATATGGCGTAGGGTGTGATATGAAAATACCCATTTATTATTCTCTCTCTATATATATATATACGCACGACTAGGCCAGCTTATCATGAACTGTTGAATTAATAAGTTAACGATGTAATAATGATGCATTATTGACCATATAAAAAATAATATGATTTAAAGAGACAAACGGCACTCTGGAAATAGTTATGAAAGGGTAGTATCATTTTGATTTAAACTGCAGGTATTTATTTAAATAAAGGGTAGTAAAATGTTGCTGTTGTTTCTTTTTCTCAATTTTTAATTTTAATTAATTTTTTAGTAACTTTAGTTATTTTACCGGCGCAATATAAAAATAACAATTAGTAAACATTGCAAAAACAATTGCTTTGAACTATTTGCAATATTATTAAATAATAATTTGAAAATATGAAAATAAATAAATAAAAACCAAAACTGGGACGCCGCGAGTTAAAATAAAATCACACTGAGAGCTGGACTTGTCAAGTGAGAAAAGTGTATGACGAGAGGTATACAGAAACATGGGGTGGTCCAGAGTACTCAAATGCCTAAGTGTCGAAACCAATCAGATTTATTCCGTAGTATTTTCGTATAATATTTTTTGAAATATCTTAACATTGTATAGTTTAAAAAAAATTCCGGTATATAGGGTTCGAACCCTGAACCTTCGGTTCAGTATTCTCATAGTAGACAACGCTCTAACCGTCTGCGCGCAGTTGGCTTGTTGCGGTATTAAATAGTATATAACAAATGCCGCGATCTGCAATCTGATTGGTTCCGATAATTTGGCATGTGAGCGACTGTCATGTATGGCCTAACATGTGCTAAACTGACGAAACAGAATTCAAACAAAATCAAGATTGCCGTGTATTTATTTAAATTCCACTGGGAAGTAGAGATTGGTGGCGATAGAAAAACGGATTAACTTCTTCTGCCTATTATCACGATTATTTGATATAATTCGATGAAAACGTTAAAACGGACATATATAGAGGATCTGACATGAGTTGTCATTTCATACAAAATTTTATTAAACGAGTTCAGGAATTTGTTATTAAGCGAGCCTCCGGCGAGCTTAATAACAAATTCCTCGACGAGTTTAATTAAATTTTGTATGAAAATGACAACGAATGTCAGATCCTTTTCATCACATGGGCTCAAAAACGACAAGAAACTGCACGTTATTGCTTGTGGTGAATCTACATACGGCGGACTGTTACCCTCACAACATCGACGATTCAGTGCTATATCCACGGACTCCACGGACTAAAACAGGTGTTCCGGGACATTGCCTAGAACGTATTATTACCTGATCTCCTATATAAATGCTATATCGTCATTTCTTGCTAATTCACTAAGGAAAAAGACTGTTCCCTGGTGAAAACGAACTGTTACCGGGCTTTAGTTTTGACTGTTTCCCTCGCGTGCTGGAATTTCGTTTGTGCGTGACGTCATGTTGCTTTTTTCACCATAGGTTCCGCCATTATAAAACAAATTTTCATTTTCACTGTTTCGTACAGTAACATTAATCAGGTAATAAAACAGTTATCACATGTGTGGTTTGGGGAACAGTCAAAACTGTTTTCCCTTGGTGTCGGGGGGATGTCAGTGTGAACTGTTTCCCTCGGCCTATCGGCCTTGGGAAACAGTTCACACTGCCATCCCCTCCACCTCGGGAAAACAGTTTTGACTGTTCCCCCAAATACACATGTGATAACTGTATACTGACACTGCACTTCAACGACCGACTGATTCGGTAGCCTTGTATTACACATGGTTAATATAAGGAAATACGTAATGGGTGTATTATACGGAATACAAGCAGTTCCATGTGATAAAAACATATCATAGTAGGAACAGAAAATATTGACTAACTAAACATTATTTCCAATCCAGTTATGTAGATATTATATTGTGCCTATGACATTATGTAAAATGAAAATACTATTAGGCTGCTAAAACACAAAGACACAAAAAAAAACAACAACAGCTACTACATACCTTGTGTTTGTTTGCCCGCACAGGTCGAACTAATACTTCACTTTATATTCTTTTTCGTGTTTCTTAAAGTATTCCTTAATATTATGTGATGCTTAAAACATCTCCCTCAAATCCATAACACTATTAGTTCAGTTTACGTGAGACACACTAAGTTAAGTCACGATTTACCGACATTTCTTATTTCCTAAACAGCTCTGTTCGCTCGACTATAATGCCTAGAAATGACATATTGGCCTGGAAACCATATGTAGAAAGCATTCAAACGAATGCACTAACTATCAAAGAGTGAAATAGATAATAAATGTTGCGCGCACGCTTCTCATAAAATGCAAACTGGGATGCTAGTTTTATAGATATTTATATTTTACAAACAACAACACGTCTGCCTTGAAACGCAAATTATATGTGTAATTTTACTTATTTTATTTTCACATAGTGATGTATATTTGTGTGTGGTGGTTTTTGTTTCGTTTTAAAATGCAAATAGAGCATTTTTGATTTTGTTTTAAAATATATGTGTATGTGCCTATATGTTCATGACATGGATATGATTAAGTATAACTACATCAACCATAACATTGATATATTTATATATGCTTAGTCATCTTTTCCTCGTGAAATTTTAAATGAAAATTCTGACGTGTTCGTTTGGTTTGTTTCTATTTTTGTTTTTCTGTTTGTTATCTCTAAAAAGAAGTGAACAGTATAACTGCGTTTACTTTTTGCATCTGAATTTTTTTTTAATACATATATGTACGAATCTTGCTACGTCTGTTAAATTGTATATGTGTATATTTGTATGATCACATGGGCCTATGACTTACTGATTTTTGAAAGTGCTTCTTCATATGTAGATATTTTTAGTCAAGCATAGGTCATTATGCACATCAGTTCACATTACGTGGTCTCGTTTTAATTCCATTAAGCTATGGGAATGCCAATATTGGCAGGGTTTTATAACGGATATTTCGGCAATAAAATATGTTTAGAAACATGTTTTAATGAAAACATGCAATTACCTGTTTAAAATTACCTATTAATGTTTTTAATTTTACAAAATGCAAAATGTTAAGCCGAAATTAAGGTTATATTTCATACCCCAGCCAAATCCGTGTGGGCTTCTTGAGAGAAGGGGTTTGATGGGGTATGAAAGTTAATTCTCGGACCACGTTATGACATGCAAATAAAAACATACATACATGTGTTACTGCGTATATTTGTCCCCAAATTACTGATTGTCATGTATATATTATTATTGAATTGTTTGAATGCTAATATGTTAAAATTATATTGTATGCGTCTCCAAACTGGGAGGAAAATAAAGAATCAAATCAAGTATAAACAGGTATAATGAAATATATACACTTTCTAGTTTATGACAATTATGTTAGTAGTTAAAAGGTATTTGACAACTATGACGTATACATCTTTGTTTTTAAATCTGTTTTTAATTAATAATCCTAAGTAATAATAAATAACGTTTTTATTTGTTATAGAAAAAACGTCATACTTATTTAATAAAAAATGTCGTCTCTTCTTTTAAATTTTTGTACAAAATGAACACTGACATTTTCTTGTACTAAATTTCTTGATTTCTGTTGTCAAAACGTTCAATTGAATGGTGGGTATGATTTGACAATTTCCAAAATATATGTGTTAATCTTTTTTCCCTTATATCATGAAATAGCGGACATTCCAACTCAAAGTGAATTTCATCTTCTGGTGTATTACAAAGCTTTTAGATATATGAGCCGAAACACACGAAAACGACCCTTCAGACAAAATGTTGACCATTATGTATTTTTTTATGTTGTATGAAACACGTTGAGTTTCTCTTTTAAAAATCTCTTGTATTTGATGTTGATATCGTAATTAAAAATGATTTTTATCTCAATTTGAAAATTAAAGATTGTATTTAAGAAATATATAAATTAGTACCTGTGTTTTATCGGTGAATAAGAATACAGTTAGGAGTTCGGATGCGTAGTAATTAAATCACGAGTGCGTTAGCTCGAGTGATTTAATTACTCGCATCCTAAAGACTAACCTGTGTTTCTATTCAACCGATAAAATACAGGTACGTATTTTATTATTTCGATTCTAACACAACAATAACCCCATTGTTTACGCTATTGTTGGGGCACTATATATTAATCTCGGAGGTCAAGGTAATCAGGCTGCTATGTTTACAGGCTGTTCCATTGGGCGACACGCGTATGCAACGTTCTGCGTTTCAATACACTAATAGTCTACGTGAACGAAACAATTAAGTGATTGCTTACGTCATATAGCTTGCTGCTGTATGACGTCAAACAATTCTCACCTTGTTCAAGATGATGTATTAATGCTATATGTACTGATGATATGATGGGTTGTATATGGGGGGGGGGGATGGGGGGGGGGGGGGGGGGGGGGGGGGCGAGTGCGTTAGCTTGCGCTGTATGACGTCAAACATTCTCACCTTGTTCAAGATGCTTATTAATGCTATATGTTACTGATGCATATGATGGGGTTTTATATCGGGGGGGGGGGGTGGGGGGGGGGGGTGCACGGTTTGGGAGCATGGCAAGTTTTGTTGTAATTAAACATTTCATGAAAATTACTGTTGAGTTTGTCTTCGTGACGTATATTTACCAAGTGACGTCATTGTAACGTGGCGCTTTAAACGGATGAAATATACGAGGAGGAATTAATGGAACAGCTGTATTTTATCGTAGAATAACTGTCTCTCTTCTTTGTCTGTATGAAAGACTTCGCAGGTCGTGTTAGAATTAAGAAATAATAAATAAGTACCTGTGTTTTATCGGTGAATAAAATACAGTTAGGGAGTTCGGATGCGTAGTAATTAAAATCACGAGTGCGTTAGCACGAGTGATTTAATTTCTCGCATCCGAACGACTAACTGTATTTTATTTTACCGATAAAATACAGGTCCGTATTCATTATTTCGATTCTAAACACAACAATTACCCCATTATTTACGCTATTGTTGGGGGCACTATATATTTATCTCGTGAGGTCAAGGTAATCAGGCTGCTATGTTTACATGCTGTTCCAATGGGGCGCCCCCGTATGCAAAGTTCTGCGTTTTCAATGCACTAGTTTTCACGTGACAAACAATTAAGTCATTGCTTACGTCATATAGCTTGCGCTGTATGACATCAAACGTTCTCACCTTGTTCAAGATGCTTATTAATGTTTATATGTACATTGTGCATATGATGCGGTTTATTTCGGGGGGTGTGCACGGTTTGGGAGAATGGCATTTTTGTTGTAATTAACATTTCATTAAAATTACTGTTCGGTTTGTCTTCGGTGACGTATTTTACCAAGTGACGTCATGTAACGTGGCGCTTCCAACGGATGAAATATACGCGGGGAATTAATTGGAACAGCTGTATTTTATCGTAGAATAACATGACAGCTGTCTCCCTCTCTTTGTGTATATGAAAGATTGCAGAGGTCGTGTTAGAATAACTATTAATTTCGACGTTGACGTCGGCGTCTTGGACGACGTCGTTTATTAAATAACAACAAAAGACATAAACAATTACCATTTTCTATAGCATCAACTATTATATATTAAGAAACATATTCTCTATGATATAATAATTAGGTAAAACACAGAAGTGACGAGAAATTTGATTAGTAATTAATTGATTACCGGCTGACGGTCATAAATTGTTACGTTATGACGTTGTCGTCTAAAGGTCCGAAGGGACGTTTTCGTGTGTTGCGGCTCATATATATATATATATACATGTACATACCACTAAGTAGCCAGATGCTTATGTGTTTAT